>CM040404.1:39611151-39833651 GCA_022702515.1 Ilyophis sp. 1 JC-2022
ATGCTACAGTTAACTGTATTTTGTTATTTCTGTGCCCCATTTCAGCAAAGTGTACTTTTCTGTATGTTAGTTTTTGCTCAATATTTATGTACCAGAGGCTTAGGGAATGGTAAACATTAGCAATTTGGTTTAAAGAGATTGACTAGTGCAGTGCCCTCTGTGAATTTGAATGGGACTATTTATTGAATAAAACAATAACCAGGAGCATATATACTGGGAAGGTTTTGAAATGCATTCCCGCAAATCCTTGTTCTTCTTTAACGTTGCAGGATGGTAGCGCCCCATATGGGGCTAGATATGTGGGATCCATGGTGGCTGATATTCACCGCACAATTGCATATGGAGGAATCTTCATGTACCCAGCCAATGAGAAGAGTCCAAAAGGAAAGGTTTGTCATTTAATGTTTTCAGCACAATGTTGGTGTGGCTGTGTTTTTGCACATTGTACAATGTAAGGCAAAACAATTAATAGTTCTGTATGACTCCCTAGACTTTTCTTGTTTGGCCATTCACTATATAAACCTCATCTTCAACATCAAATAAATTATCTTATCCTGCTGTTATTATTTGTACACTTGTGCATCAGCATAACATTGGGTTCTATGTAACTTGGAATAATTTAGCTTCAGAAAAATATAACCCAGGGACATTTAGAAGTCCTAAATGTTTGTTCCATCCCATTAAAACATTTCCCATGGGTTTCCCATTCACATTTTCCAGGTAAGTGTCCGTGGACCCCTTTAACACAGAGAGACCATGTCCTTGTATTCTTCTCCACAGCAGTCTAATAAATGCATTCATTTCAGATCTCTGCCTTTTGTTCATATAATGAAAGACCAGTGCTCCCCTAAACTACAAACAGTGCACCTGGTTGGCAATCCACTAAGTTGCCCATATTCTTAAACTGCTTAAGCTTTAAAACCGTTTAATACTTTAATCGTGTTTTTACTCTGCCAATCTGTAAAAATAGTTTGTGCATGTTGAGGAAAATGGAAGAAACTAATGCTTTCTAAATGCTTTTCTTTAGAGGTCTAAAACACCTTTGCCCATTCTCACTTAAATGAAGAGACACTTGCCACTGCATTTCCTGTAAGACAAGTGAACCATGAGTCTCTAAATATAAATAGAATGTCCTCTTCTCACCCTGTTAAACAGTTATTCCAACGTTACCTAAGTATAGCCCACTTTGTAAACATAGTTAATGTTTAAATAATGGCCTCTTATTGTAGTTGACCTGATTTCTCAATGTACATCGCACCAAGACTTCATTGTGAGAAATCTCAGTCATGTGGCGAGAATGTGGTCATAGGCTATGGACCGGCGTTCATACACACATCAACACACCAGCAAAGCTAATAGCCCCCCCGCAATGCAGGAGGACATTGTCTTACTACAGTATATTTTTTACGATTCAGTTGAAGCAGTGTGCTTGAACAGCAAGTATGCTTTTTAAAATCTGCGTCTCATATGATACTGCGTGATGCCAACAAAGAAAGCCAAGCTAACAAGTCATGTCATAGATAGAAGACGATGTTTGTTTGGATTGCAGCCTTGGCCACGTTTGAGTGTGAAGGGGGAAAGCGTTCTGACCTCATCGATCCCTTTGAGTTCTGAGTAGAATCGCGGACGCGTGTTTATTTACCCTGTTTCCGTTTGTCCCTCCCCGTATCTGTGCGTCCCTAGCTGAGACTGTTGTATGAGTGTAACCCCATCGCGTTCATCATCGAACAAGCGGGCGGCTTGGCGACCACGGGAACGCAGCGCATCCTGGACGTGCAACCTGAGGCCATCCATCAGCGCGTACCCTTCGTGGTGGGCTCCCCGGATGATGTGGAAGAGTACATGTCCTTCGTTAAGAAACATCAGAAATAGAAAGCCCCTCAGCCACATTGTTCCAAGATCAGTGAAGTCAAGCGTCTCGAGCAGTCCATAAGATAGTTAGCCTACCATTCAATGTGTGCCAAATTCCCCTGGGTTGGTACATACCAGAGGTGCAGTGAGTGTTGAAGCTATGCTTTTTTAGGTCTGATCATCAGTAAAGAAAGATACATGCAGAACACTTTATCATGTCAGGATGCATTGGTTGTTCTTTTCTATGAAAAGCACAATAATAAAGACTAACTTCACACTCCTTGGCTGTGGATGAAAACCATTTCTGTGTCTTTCCAAATTCACATGCTCTTTCCTCTGTATTAAATGAACTGTTCTTTCTCGCGAGAGATCGCTCAGCCCACCCCCTGTGTGTGGGTGGGTGGGGGGTGGTCAGGTGATCATATTTGTCTTGTAGAACAGGGAGTGTTGGTTCTTTGCTCCAGCCCCTACTTGTCAACACAAAGTGCTGTGTCAGCACGGGCTGCAGCTGGCAGATATCAGACCTACTGTAAACAGAACACCGCACCCTCCCCCACCCGCCCGCACCCTCCACCTCAATCCTGAACAGCTTTGGGAACACCGTCCAGTCATTCAAAACAGCCAGTGCTCATTTGAGACGCCTCTGCACGTCTGTGTTTAAAATAAACACATATACACACACGCGTGATGCATGCAGACACAAACAAGCTACAGTAAATGGCTACAATAAAATACAAAATGTTAGCTGCTGTATTGGATGTCACAAAGATTAAAGCACGTTTCATTTATAAAATGTATATTCTGACTCGAAAAACAAAAACATAAATCTTTATAAGACCGCACCGAGTGGTGAATATAAAATGCGTTTTGGATTTACCACTTTAAATTATATGAATATGAAATTAGGACTAAGCACTTGTTGATCACAGTGATGCAAAACCACTGACCTGTCATTGACATGTAGATGCTAGTCAGAAATAGTGCAGTCTCACTGGAAAATAAGCAGCCAATGAAGCACATGAGTCAACAGCCCACAAACAATTTAAAGGCTTTTTTTTTTTTTTTTTTTTGGTCAAGCTGAACTTCAAAACTCTGCTTACTCTAGAACACCGCCACAGAAACCTCACCCAATTAGGAATGGGACATTAATTTGACGAGGTACGTGGGTTACCTTGTACCTCGACTGTAAATAGTGTGAACACACCAAGTTTCTCAGTCACTTCCTTCTCAGCAGTGGACTGTAAGTGATGTGGCAACATTTTTTCTCTTATCACAATAGAAACAAAGAGAACACTTTATCAGAACAGGTAAATATTCACAGGCCAGCCTAGAGGTCCTAATTCAGGTCTTTTAGATTATAGGCCTTTTGAAGCACAACGCTAATATAAAAACAATAAATCAGTTTACTACAGTTTTAGTGTTGAGAACACTGATGTTCATGTACGGCTCGAGAAATTAAAAGTGCAATTTTACCTTTATTATTAAATTATGAATTCCCTGGCATGTTCATCAGCAGCATAGAACAGTAAAAAAAATGTACTTTCTTTTTTAATAATCTCTGCCCCATTCTAAAGCTATGAGAACCTAAGTCTTTGTAGATATCGGCACTTGAGTTGCACATTAGAGGAGGTGGGCACAAAATGGGGCATTTTTTCAAACCACGATTCCCATTTCCTGGAAGCAGATACAATTACCGAACAAGTTCAGCCATTTCACTACCAAGAACATCAAATCTGCTCTGTAACCAATAAAAGACAAGGAGGCAAAATGTTCAGGTTTAAAAGTTTAATTGATCGTGAAAGCAGAAATGCCATTTCCACCGACCAACACGGAGAACCCAAACCTTTAAAAACACACTCCTATAGACTTTGCCACAAGTGAACGTATTTACAAGACAAAAAAAAATATATATACCTAACATCATTTAAAAATCAATAAAAACAAACAACGGTGTAAAAACAAACAATTTCATAATTCCCTAAAAAACTGTTTCTTTGAAAACCACAGAACGTTTGCTACGGCCTTCCTCAGATCCAAGCCTCAATCGGGCTGCAATACAGACATGGTCCTTTCAAACCATTGAGGAAAAGATAAAACAAAAAAATGTAACTAGGCATCTCAGTCCATGCAAGTTAAACCATGGGGTAGCTCGCCGCTGTCGCGATGCCACAGTGGTTCTTCCTGTCCTTGGCCATGTAGATGTAGCCTTTGTCACCCCATTTTTCACTCCAGCTGCAAAGAAGACAAACACAATCATCAGCCAGGCCTGGCATTTGGTTGCAAGCAGGAGAAAGTAAGAGCACACCATATCTACACTGAACAGACATGAAACTCAAGAGATCCCTTCCGGTTTGGGGGTGGGGAGAATTAAACTTGGGGTCAATACCAATTGCTCTATCCCCATTTGAATTTATGGATGTGGAAATCCGTTACCTGTTCTTGACAATCCAGTACTTCTTTCCATCAGCGTCCTTGCCCTGGAAACCATAGCCCACAACCAGCACTCCGTGGTCCAGCTCTTCACTGCTGCAGTCTTTCTCATAGTAGATCCCTATGCAAGAAGAAGGCTAGGCCATTAGTTACACAATTAAGCAAATGGAGGAGGCATAAGACAAAAAGCAGTCCAAAAAAAGACTGCTTCAGTTTATTAGCTTGTTTGTGTATGCAAAAATGTTAAGCTTCCACATATATATATATATATTAAACATTTCATGACATAAAAAAATTGATCTATAATGGGTTATCAGAAACTGCACACTTTACCATATGTTACAGTTCTCTATTTGTGTGCTTAGTTTCATAATGAATTTCATACATCATATGGATTCGGAAGTTCTTTTGGTCTGTTGGCTCAGAAGGACTTTAAAATTCTGAGAAATTCAGCTGTGTCCCAAAGTATCTCCCTGTGAAAGCTTTGATGAATTGTACAACAGATGCCACCAATGGGCTAAATCATTTGATACATTACAATTGCATTCAGTTATTCAGGCCATTAAGACAGTCGCTTTAAAACAAAAAAATAAAAAATTCAGTTGTTTGGCTTCATCTCACAAAACAATGTGTAGGACACAAGTATGCCTCCGGCACTGGAAAAATGGTGATGCAATATGGTGTTCGCCTCGTCGGTTAATCTGACGAGAAGACTTGTGAAAAGCGTCGCCCGCACACTCACCGGACTGGTAGAACTGGAAGGACTCATGACCGGCGTCAATGGCGACAGAGACGGGGCCGACAGCGGCCACGGCCTTCATCATGGCGTGCTCCTTCCCGCTCGGCAGATCCACAAAGCCGGTGTCGTTAGCGGAGTTGTACTTAGGGTCGTAGTGGCAGGGCTGATCATCCTGTGTGAAAGCAAGGGTGCAGAACAGGCCTTTAGCATGGGGGCTGCATTTTTGCACAATTAACACAGCAGGAAATTTAAACAGAATCACACTGGTTCCTGCTTGGATTACCATAGTCTTTGTCAATTACCACTACCTCATTGTACACCTAGGCGTAAAAATACACACGAAATTTAAATACTACTGCACCTTAAAACTAGCTCAAGTACACATTTGGAAAATACTGAGACAAGAGACATAGAGTATTATTAAAAATGGTAAGTGGTGGGATGTAAGGTCTTAAATCCCAACCCTACTAAGTTATGTATGTAAAGCAGACGCTTACAGTTCCCAGGTAAGGGTAGGAATCCTCAGAGTCCAGGCCGCTGTTGTCCTTGATGTACTGGAAGGCCTGGTCCATGAGCCCACCGTTGCAGCCCTCGTTCCCCTCGGGCCTGGAGCAGTCCACCAGGTTCTGTTCGCTCAGCGACACCAGCTGGCCCGTCTTCCTGAACTGCTGACCCTCCATGGCGCCGGTGGTGCTGAAGGCCCAGCAGGAACCACACTGACCCTGTGACGGACAGCAAAAGACACAACCGTTTAGCACAACGGGCTCGCAGCATGAGCTTAAAACAGCTTAAGGTGCATTTTCAGTTCAGAAAGAAGCAGGGCCAAAATAACCTTAGTCACAGGCTGTGTCCGAATCAGAGCCCTATCTACGGTGCTGTCTCCTGCGTACAGTGCACTGGCAGAAGCGTGCCGTTTAATGTGCACCGTTTAGCAGTACGCAAAAAATATCCGCTATACTATTTACCAAACGTACTGTGGAAGTGTCGTAAGACGTCCCACCCTTGCGCGGCCATGTCACGTGTTGTTTTTGTTGCATTTGAAGAAAAATGTCAGTGACGCTGCGCCTAATTTTTTTTAAAACAAAGCTCAGATCATATTTATGCGACCAAAATGTTTGTGTACTTCTTGAAGTGTGCTCCCAAATATACTCAGCGAAACCCGAGAAGTAAGTGTGTCATCCGCGTGTTTCAAGTATACTGCAATTTGAAAAATGTTCGCCTACTCAACGACTTTCTCGTCCTATCTAAGGCTACTCAAGTGTGGAAGAGTGCTGATTCGGACACGCCCACAGTCTCTTCCAGTGTGTAAACATTCATGAACCAAAGAAGCCAAAGCTACTGTTTACATAAAATGGTTGTGTGCGTGTGCACGTGCACATGCCCACCGCCTCACATGGTTCAAGTGAGAATAAGAGAAACTGCTGATAATATACCATTACTTAAATAGACAGTTTTATGTGTTCAATGTAGTGCTATAAAGCATATAGCATTTACCCAATTATATTCCTGTAGACAGCACACACACCTGTGATAACTTCGTAAAGCGGTTGAACCCATTTTGGATAACGGACAAAGCCATGGGCTTAAGGCTATTCCGAGAATGTTTTGCTTGTGACTGCAGTGCAGAAATGAACAATAGGGGGGTGGGTAGGAGTGGGCACGAGGCGATGCAAATGCAGCTTTCACACTCCGTAGATCTCACCTGGTCTTTGACTGGAGTGACATAGCCCTTCTCTCGCCAATCAACCTGACGTGGGGCTTCCAAGAAATTTGGCTCCAAGAACACAGACCCCTTGAATTTCCTCGCCGCTTTGCGCTTGTAACCGTTCATGACCTGCCTGAACTCCTCATGTGTCTGGGAAAAGAATTTTTAAAAATCTATTATTATTATAATTTTTTTTTATCAAGGCTTGTGACCACAATATCACACTGAGCTGAAAACTTAAGACCTAGTGGTTTAAGTTCACTGACCATGTCACCAAAGTGGTTCATTCCCAGACGGTAAGAATGCTTTCCTATGGAGTGCTCCAGATTGTGCACTTCAATCTTTTTCAGGTTTTTCTCCCAAATCATTCGTCTCCAGCCTTCTTCCTTCTGAAAAGTACAGATTCACATGTAAGGCTGCAATGTAGTCATCCCTGATGCCAAACGGGTTTGGATTTTATATAATCTTCACAGAACAGTCACAGAATACTCTTAAAATGCATTCTACAAAGCAGTGTACCCCGTTGTTTCAGACACAGGTGATACTGTAGGCTACTTGCAGTCACTAAATCGTCCTTGATCAATTTTCTGTTTGTGAAAACCTACCTCATGGTACTTTTTACTGTGCCAGTCCTTCCATAGATTCCAGTGGTCGTTCAACTGTGGGTCCAAACTTGGAGCAGCGAACACGGCACCGAGGCACAGTGTGAACGACAACACCACAAGATTCATGGCGACAAAGCTGGACACACAAAGAAAATTGTCAGTTTAGAGTGCCACGACAGGGAACGCCATAGTCTACTCTCATATTTTAAAAAAAAACAACAAAAAAACATTAAGCAATACTGAAGAAAAAGTTTTAAAAAGTAAAGGAAAGATTTGCATCACCGGCAATAATAATTGTGTTATATGGTCAGATTTACTTAAATGGCTATTTTAATGTTATGTAAAGGGCGGATCCCTCTACCTAACATTAGCATTGCCCGTTCAGAAAACAAAACATTTAAACAGAAGACACCATTTTATGTATCATTTACATATGCATACATTTTAGCCAGCTACACTCAGCGTGAATATCCCATTGCACATTCCGCCAGTGACATGGCGCGATACAGTAACATTACAGCCTTGGATTTTTAACATGGAAAACATCACGTGTCCACGCAAACACGGCGAACACCAGTAATGAAATGTAGGCTACAAGTGAACAAATACACATAGCCTACCACTAACTTAACTCTTCCAAACCAATTCAGAGAACTGGCGGAGCGATCGGGGTAGGGACTAGAAAGGGAATGTTCTCGCTTTGTTCTAGTAAATCACGGAATGTGGGCGATTCCAAACCAAGCAACTGAATCATTTTCAGGGAACAAAACATGGATCGGAGCCAAATGAAAGAAAGTCGAAAAGAAAAGCAAAAAAAAAAAAGCATGTAGGCTACAGGTTCAGAAAAATCGAAACGAGTTTCGCTTAATCAAAGCTCTAACAAAAAAAAACAGCCAACGTAAACAAGCAATCAGCGAATCTTTAGCCTATAAAAACGTATTTTTGGGCCATTGTGGAAAAGAAAAACAGCGCACACATTCAGCTAACGTTACGCAATGGAGCCAGCGGGGAGCGCAATATTAAACGAATAAGGCGCGAGGCAAAGTCGTTACATAATTCTAAATCACTTTAAACAGAATAACCACGCAGAGTAGGCTATAATTGTAACATAGCGTATAAACACAAGTAGCCTATATCGTCTGAAATGAAACAGCTTTTACATCAGCAATGACGAAGGAAGAGTGATAGAGGAAAACGTTACACACACAGTAATTTGACCAATAAACGTAATATTTGAGTAAAATATTGCACTTACTCTGTGATGCAGAATGAAATAAATTGTCCAGTTGTTTAGATTCCTTGGTTTATAACGTTATGGCTTGACTGTGTACGTCACACTCCAAAGATCTCTGATTGGCTGAAATAAGGCAAGCTATACAAATCTTGATCCCGCCCATGAGTGAACTCATCTTTGCATGTGATCTCCAAACACGTGACACTCCTGGGAATTTTACGGGAATGGGAGGAAGTTAGGAAGTTAGAGAGGAAGTGGGGTGAAAGTGGCCACAATGCCATAAATTGATTTTGTTTTATGGTTAAACAATAATGACAATGTCAGGGTTTATGCGTTAGCCTAGAGCCAAAATATAGATTTGTTTTGCCTATTCTTAATTATTATTGATTGCTGACCGACCACTGAAGAGAGCGATGCGAAAAAGCCTGGGTCGGCTATGGGACCATTCAGACATACAATTCAAGAACGTTTTCTGATTGACGGCGATCACGTTATAAAGGCAACATTGTATAGCCTATAATTCCGCCCAGTTAATTAAGTGTCACAAATGCATGCTCCTGCGTCTATGCGTTGTAGGCTAACTATCAATGATTTTTTATTAAGAAAATTAAATCCAGATAAACATTTCGTAGCTATAGGCTACGATGTGTTTGGCAGGTAGGCTACTGTAAGCGTTTTCTTCGTGGATGTGGCCTTTGGCTACCATGTGCAGGTCCATTTACTTAAAATAACGATTTGACAAAATATATTTTAAACTTGCATCTTTGCGTGCTTATGATTTAAACTAATAATCGAAACCGAATCTTGTTTTAAAAAATACTTTAAAAGCGTTATTCACAGTTGAAGTCTCCAAGCGGCGTCCCAAACGCTCATTGACAAGCATATAAGTAGGCTAGCCTACAGGTTACAACAGGTAGGCTACCCTAAGCCTATTTGGTTACAGCTTTGTTCGTGTCATTCTCACATGACAGAATTGCGAAATACTTCGTTTTTGTTACAAGGAACAGCACCACCCAAGACCTAAATTGCAAACATTTGTTCTTTTGCATGAACGGATAGGGTACGATTGCGCATGTTAAAAAATATTTGGAGAAGCAGAAAATTCTAACCTATTTTGTAGGCTAAAAACTATTTTTTAACTAACGTTAAAACATTCAATACATTCAAGGTTAAGTATTCAATGTTTTTTATGTACTTTTTTTTTTTTAGAACAGAAAAGAGTTAATTGTATACCACTATTCGGGAGGGAGACCGGTAGCCTATGGGATTTTTTTTTTTTTTTAACATAAAGGACATGACGCTTTGGAAGGACAGAACTCTTGGTACACAATGCATTCGGTAATGACAAAGCATCACATCGAGGCTATAAACTTATACAAACAAAGTAATGTGACTTGCCTTTGCTTATCTGCGTGATGTCAGCTGCAACAGGCAAGCAGAATTTACAACATGGAGGGGATAAGAAACTTCTTGTAGATTCGCTGACAGAATTGCACAAACAACCGGACTGTTGTGTGACTGTGGTAACACAGTTATAGCCTATAGCCGGTCTGTAATGGAAGAATCGTTTTTGAACACTAACAGTAGGTAGTCTACCGCTTGTGTAATTTCTCTGAGATTGTGTTCAATTGTAGTAGCTACTGGAACAGCATATCTGATTACACACTCATTGGCCACTTTATTAGTTACACCTGCTCGTTAACGCAAATATCTGCTCCGCCAAACAGCGAATCATGTGGCTGCAACTCAATATGCATGCATGCCGACATGGTGAAGAGACTTGGTTGTTATTTTACTAAACATTAAAATGGGAGATGGGAGGGGGGGAATCTAAGCGACTTTGACCGTAGTATGATTGCTGGTGCCAGACGTGGTGGTTCCAACATCTCAGAAACAGCTGCCCTCTTGGGATTTCCATGCACTACAGTCTCTACAGAGTTTACAGAGACTGGTGCGATAAACAAAGACTATCCAGTGGCAGTTCTGTGGGCGAAAACACCTGATTAATGAGGGAGGTCAGAGGAGAATGGGCACACTCGTTCAAACAACGCAAATGCTCAAATAGCAGTTGTTTACAACAGTGGTGTGCAGAATGGCATCTCTGAACACATAAGACCTTGAACCTAGAAGCGGGTGCTCTACAGAAGTAGATCACGCCGGTTCCCACTTCTGTCAGCTAAGAACAGGAAGATAAGCATGAGTGGGCATGTGATCAGCAAAACTGGACAATTGAAGATTGGAAAAACGTCTCCTGGTCTGACAAAAGTCGATGTCTGCTGCGACATGTACATGGTAGTCAGAATTGGGCGTAAAAGCAGCATGAATCCATGGATCCATCCTGCCTTGTGTCAACGCTGGTGCAGGGTGGTGGTGGTGGTGGTGTAATGGAATGGGGAATGTTTTGAGCATCATTTGAATGCCACAGCATACTTAAGCATTATTGCTGACTATGCAGTAACCAGATCTCATTCCAATAGAACACCCATGGGATGAAGTGGAATGGGAGGTTTGCAGCAGGAATGTCTGGCCGAAACATCTACAGGACGTGCGATGCTATCGAGTCAGCATGAACCGAAATCCCAGCACCTTGTTGAATGCATGCTGCAAAGAATTCAGGCTGTTCTGGAGGCAAAATGGGGTCCTACCCAGTACTACGTGGGTGTACCTAATAAAGTGGCTGCTGAGTGTATATTGAGTTATACGCATGGCCCTACCTATAGGTTAGATTTAAACCTTGTGAAATTGTACATCAGTATCTACAGATTGAATCCAGATGTGAGGGTGTAAGATTGCACACCTTCAACCTCTTCACACCACTGTATCTTGTCTCAATATCCTGCAGCTCGAGCAGGATGTTGAAAATTAGTCTGTTGTTGGAATAAACAAAAGGGAAAAATCCTGTTCGAATGACTAGTCAGATACCCCATAGACTCTACCACAATCTTATCTTGTCATTGCAACAGTGATCCAATGGAAAGTTGCAACGTTTACAACAGTCCATTTTTCTGATGCAATTCTTCCAAGCTTTTTTTCTTCGCAGTCACAAGAGAGGAACACACTGATTTGAATCGAGATACCCCCAAGTGGCACTTTTTTCTTGGAAAATGGCCAGTGTGTCACCATTCTCTTTTAAATTCAGTGCCTTATGAAAATGCACTTTTTAAACTATGGGTAATGGTCTAAAAGCTTAGAAGGTGTGCTGCATAATTCCTGAGTAGATCATGTAATCATGTATCGCACCACTTTCTGCTACCTGACAACCTGGACAAATCTGCCCTGCAGAGCTACAAACTCTATGTTCATGTTGTATATAATACATTCATTCAGTATTCAATTTGAACTATACAGTGCACTCCAAAAGTGTTAGGACAGTGACACATTTTTTGTTGTTTTGGCTCTGTACTCCAGCTCATTGGATTTGAAATGGAACAGTGACTGTGAGGTTAAAGTGCAGACTTTCAGCTTTAATTTGAGGGTTTTCATCCATATCAGGTGAACCGTGTAGCAATTGGAGCCATTTTTACACATAGCCCCCCCATTTTAGGGCACCAAAAGTAACTGGACAAATTAACATAAACTTAGTCATATTTGATAGCATATGCTTTACATGCCATGGCTTCCTGATGTCTGTGACCCAACAACATCAAAAGACTCTTGATAGAGTATTTTCCGGTACTCTTACAAGTGAAACTATAACCTCTCTGCATTTGAATGGATCTCTGTTGGAATTGGGGTGGGGGTGGTTGGACTAGATTAAGCTGAGCCTCAAACCACCAACTCTGCTGCAAGATATGCAGTAGATATGGATGGATCACTTTTAGGGTTGTTTCTTCTCATTTTCCTATTGAACTCTATGAATAAGTCAGGAGAAAGAAGTTTGTTAATTAGAATTTTTATGTTAATATCCAATTACTTTTGGTGCCCTAAAATGGGGGCGGACTATGGCCGTGTCCGAATATGACCCCAACACCCATTTGAGGGCGGATATTTGAGTCCACCTCATCAAAAAGCTTTTGAATGGGCACCTTTTTTTTCACAAATGGGGCACTTAAAATACCAGAATGAACCCCTTATTTCTGGGGTTTTGTTGAGGGAATTCAGAAGCACACTCACCTGCAGAACGGTGCACTCATCCGACAATTTCAGTAAGTAACCCAGAAGTCAAAGCGTAAAAGACATAGAGCGTATACGTATATCTATGGTATAAGTATAAGAAAAAAATGTCCTCACTAGTGTGAAAAGAGTTTTGCAGGATTTCTTTCACAGACTGCTTGAAACGTGAGGGGACAGGGCACATAGGGACAGGGAACAGGGGTCGTACAATTGCTGCACAGTTCACCCGGTATGGATTTAAAAACACTAAAATTAAAGCTGAAAGTCTGAACTTTAACCTTATAGTCCCTGTTCCATTTCAAATCCAATGTGCTGGAGTACAGAGCCAATACAAGAAAAATGTGTCACTGTCCTAACACTTTTGGGGTGTACTGTATATAATGAAAACAAATGGTCACATTAGCTAAACTCATGACATTAGTCATCATCTTGTATCTAGTGTGGTTCAGCACATTGGCATACTGCACTAATCTGTCCTTAGTTTACATATTGTAGAGTGGGGGTTGACAAACCAGTTTAGCACATCAAAAGGCATGATCACAAGCTCAATATCTTGTGACTTATTTTCATTGTAGTCTGCCCGTTTTACAAAAAAAGCCCCTATTGTTGTGAGATTCTCATACATTTGCATAAACCAACCTGTGCCTGTAGAAATATATCAAGTTCCATGATCAAGTTCGTCTTTGGGGTGCATTGTGGGCCTCTGCAGTACATTTACATGGTTCCCAAACCAACGATTGCTGATTTCTAGAATGCAGAAAGTCTCCTTTTGGTATAGAAGGCAAGTTATACCAGGACCAGCAACCCCTCCGTGCATGGGAAAGAAACCCCCATTTCACTGTTAAATCATAGAGGCCGAGGAGTGTATGTCACATGACGTACAGCACAGTAACCAGAAGAACAGACCCAATGAACCAACTCCCAAACGATAGCCCGAGCATAATCGCTCTGCTGTATGCTTCAATGTCTTGCTGGTGGCATGAACAATTTTTGCTTTTTATCAACAGTTAACTGTGATTGTATCAGTTGATGTTATGTCATCTTCGCCCATCAAAAAGTCCTTGTTGATGTCAGATGACAATATGTCACTGTTTTTCATATTTGTGAGCAAACTTTTTATTATGATGAGCTAAAAAATGATAAAATAACTGAAATGTATCAATCACATTAAATTCTCTCCTTTCAAAGATGTCAAAACATAAAACGGCAACATTGCTAGTTAGCACAATTATCCCTTCAAAAACTGTAAACCTGATGCCAAGTTAGTCTCCTTTAATTTAATAGAAAATGCAGGGGCCAGCATCACATTTTCTGATGAAAATGTTAGATTTTGAGAGAAGATATGCATATCACCAAAACAAAACACCCAGGTTCAAAGGTTCATGGTTACATAAGCACTTCTGTTGTACACAAACAGACATGTGATCATTAACCTGGAGCAGCATCCTGCAGACAACGATAGAGGAAAAAAGATTCTAGAGGCAAACGTAACAGGGATAACCAGCCAAATAAACACAGCTAATCAGACAATTCTGTATGTGTGAATGCAGCAGTTTGTTGTTTTCCCAAAACATTTGTGACAGTTGACAGCGGATAAATTTTTTTCTTCATTCCAAAGGATGTTTTGGTTCTGTGTAAGGGCCTGCTTTCATGCGTTTTAAAACCTACATGTGATTCCACTAAACAAATTGCATGGTCTCACCTTAAAACATGGAATAAGCCGATACAACTCAATTAAAAAGAGAATAAGTTTTCCCTAATTATTAAAGACCATTCACTTGAACAGATTATGTTGCCCGACTTAAATTAGTTTTCATGCATTCAGTTTCCTCAAACCATTTGAGAGAACTGAACTTTTTTGTTTTACAGTGTCATATAGATTGTAGCCTAACTAATTATAACGTGCATTTAAAAATTGCAATATGATAGCATATCATAACATGCAAGATTGAGAAGAAATGAATACCCAATAATACACAGAAGAGCTCAACCACTCAGTATTTTCTACTTAAAATAGTGGAATGAAGGGTGGCTTCCAGGTACAATTATTTGAATTTATTCCCCTATTAAGACCCAATATTCTTCGATCTTGTTCTTACAACCTGCATGAAGGACTCTTAAAATATGAACTGCAATGCGACAAGCCAAATCACCCATTAAAATACTATAGCCAATAGAATCTTTGATAAAGAAACTGTCAGGGAAATGACTCATACAATGCACTGTTACAAGTCATGGCAGGGTCTCAAAACCTCATACTACTTCACTCCCAAGCTGACAGGAAGGCTATGTTGTAGGCTGTGCTCTCATATTACGTTCATGTACTTTTGCGTATGTTTGTGGCTGGCAGTGCACACACAGAGGTTAATAATCCTAGATGTTACATTGCTGATGTACCCTTGAACAATTCAATCAACATGATTTGCTTCTGAACATGTCTTGTCTGAAAATGTGTTTGCCATATATAATCCTGCTGTCCTCCTTTCATAGTTTTTATTTTAATCAGACAAGGAGAAAGCAGAGATTGGATTACCAACCTTAAATGCAGCTCACCCACTATTTCCTGCTTTTAAGGCCAATAACAATGACATTAGTTTAACTACTGTGCTTAGCAAGTTACACTAGAGAAGTGTTTCTATCAAGAAGGAAATTATATCATTTTGAGTTCATCTAGTAAAACAGATCAGACAGTCCTTGTTAGCTTGACTATTATTCTTCTCTTTCATTGGTTCAAAAATAGCATTTTGCTAAATTATTTGACCAAAGTGCAGACCACCGCTACTCAACTTTGGCCTCGCAAGGCCAGAACGCACAACATTTTCAGTGGCCTCATTAAACTACAGACACTGGAAAGTAACGTCAACATGGTTTCTTCCAAACAAAGATTATCTCGCTTGGCTGGAACATCATCATATAGACACCATGGCTCTACATGAGTGGTCCCCAACCGTGTTCCGGGAGATCTACCATCCTGTAGGTTTTCCCTTCAACCCTAATTTGGCACACCTGATTCTACTAATTAGCAGCTCAATGAGATCTCTAGCTGTTGAACTAGGTGTGCTTTGTTAGGGTTTCAGTAGAAACCTACAGGACGGTAGATCTCCAGGTCAGGAACAGGGTTGGGAGACCACTGCTGTACAGGGTGCCGGGTTCAGCAGGAAGGGTATAAGATATCCCTGCAAACACTTAGGGCCACTAATCCCAATAGTGATCATTTTTTACATTCTTACAGGTCTCTGCTTGCCTTATTTAAATCTCTGGGTTGCAACGTCGTGGGGGGTGGGGGTCACAGAGTCCAAGTTTGTTGTCTGCCCAAAACAAGTTTCTCCAAACACTGAAATCAATGCCAGATAAAGCTTCAAAGACATTTCAGGAAAATTCTTCTCGTAAACACAACCTGCAAAGGACTAAGACAAAACATTGTAGTTCAAGGTACTCGTCTGTCAGACAATTTTACGTTCTGGCTTACCAGTGGGGAAAACAGAAGACGAGGTCATCGGGTAAACAATTTATTATAAAAATGTACTACACTATAAAGTTTAAAGAAGTATTAAGGAAGGACACGGCATTCCAAGACATGCTTTAAGAACATAATGGTATAAATAGAACAAATAGTCTTGTGCAAAGAGATGGCTGTACAAATGAGTTACACCTGTTTCTTTTCCCTCAGACAGACCTCTACCAGGTCACAGAGAAGTACAAACTGAAGAACACCCCCCTCCAAAATCACAATCATTTCACATTAAGACTTTTGAAGGCTACCGTCATTACTATACTCATTTATGGTAAGAATGTGCCTTTTTGGAATGAGAAAATACATTTATTGTTTTACTTCCCTTATAGAGACTGTTTTACAGCTGGGCTGCAAAGTGCCCATGAGAGTCCAGAGGCAACCAACTGTCCGTACATATACGAGTCTTTCACTTCGACCCTAACCCTAACCCTAACCCTAACCCAACCAACTGTCCGTACATATACGAGTCCAACCAACTGTCCGTACATATACGAGTCTTTCAGTCGCATCCTGATGGACACTTCGACAACTTCCCAAAAAGGGACGGCTTGAACAAAATGCAGCACGTGCTTGGGCGTGATGTCATTGTGCTGTCGTCTTGTCGTCTATCCAAATATTGAAACCCTTAACATATTGTACATTCCAGTTGTTCTGTTTTTTTTGGGAGAAAGTAACCCTTTGATGGTGCCTTTCAGATCCAACCAACAGAGAAAACATACGTGGGGGAGAAAAGAGAAAGTGGAGCACATTTCTTGAAGGCCTCTGACATTATTTACAAAATTACAAAATTGTTACATGTGGGTACATTCTCATATACTGTTACAACTGTTTATCTATCTGGGTCATGGAAATAATGCATTGCCTAACCAACATTTAAAAAAAAAACACGGGTGTTAAAAAAAATAATAATAATCAATACGGCCAGCTTTATTTGATTGGAGTATTAATTTAGTAAAATCTGTTGTGAAACATGTTTAATGGATAGAAACTATGTATACGACACATGCACTATTTCCCAGGAGACGTGGGGCTTTGGAGCGCAAACTGGGCCATTTTTAAAACGTTGCTTCACAAAGTATTAGGTCAGGTTCAGTTAAACAGTTGTAGCAATACTTGATCACGCTTATAAGAACACATTAAATTTACCCTTTTCTTAGTTTGACTTTAGTACAGATACAGTATTGGTACAGCAGGCCTGCGTGCTTTTATAAAGATGCTTTACACAGTGAGGGGGAAGAGATGAACATCAGTGTGTCAATAATTATGAAAATGTAAATATCTTCTAAATTTGTAACAATGCAACTTGTAAATGCGGATCTGTGATACCAATACTTTTGTATAAATGCGGCTAAGAATTGGAGCGCTTAAAATGACTGAACGAACGTAAACAAAGAAATGAACATTGTCCCTCCCTTCGGCTTAGACTTAATCTCGAGAGATAGTCTTTTCCTTGTGTTCCTGAATCCTCTGGAGATATAAGCCTGCACCATTTTTGTCCTGTTCTTCCGCAATTGTGGAAGATTTGGAATGTATACGATGTGTACTTTTAACATATCCCTTCGTCACAGAAAAACAAAGCTAACCTGTGCTGTCCCAGTTTGGTTGGGAAAGAAAAAAAGAAACATACAGGGTGACAAAGTTTACAGGTCAAGTCTGTCACCTGCCTGTCCCTAGGCCTAGCACTTGTGCCATTGTGTGTCCCCTGAAGGTTTATGTTGGATAACACTGCTTTACTATTAACCTCGAGAAAACTGGACTGAATTCCTCTGGAGAATCAGCTCTCTGGACTGGTCTCCTCTATCCCCAGTACTAGACTTTCTCAGGGTTCCTTTACTTCTAGGTAGGTGTATTTGTTGCTTTTCTTTGTTGGGCGTTTCCTCCAAAAAGGGGCTAAATTTGTGCATGGAAACCACTTTTGGTAAACGCACCTTTCCTGGCAAGGCTCTTTTGGGGAGGTAGAGGGCGTGTCTAATACAATGGTCTAAAAGAATGGTTAGACTGATAACAGCATACCATCACGCAAAGGCACTCGTTATTTGAACTCTATATAGTTCATGCTGCCACACATATAATTTACATAGTTTCTAAATTTAAGAAATTTTAAATAAACAGCTGTAAGCAAGGACTTTATTTTTAAATACGTAAAACAATCCCAGTTCGATAAAAGAACATCACTAAATGCTGATGAAGTTTCACAAAAGCAGTGTTCAATTAATTAGTGATGGTAATGGTGTGACAATAAAGTGGCAGTGGCACTAATTTGTGTTTGGAAATTTACAAAAAAGTAAAAGGCAAATGAATCACTCTTTCAGGGCAACCAGAAAAATAAACCATTCATAAAAGAAGGGCCGCAGCGTGGACAGCGTAAGACAAATCGGACTCACGTTAGCCTCCCTGTGGCTGTCGACTGTAGTTTTTGTACAGTGGAGTATTGGAGGAGTGGCCGGTACCCATAAGAATTGCACTTTTTTTTGTCCCAAACCGTGTTGCGCTTCACCGGGATATGACCGAGCTTATGGAGTTGTAGGACGTCCCGCCATTGCAGGTGGGTCCGTAGCTGTCGGGCGCAGGCACCTCTAGGTTGACCCTGAAGACGGGCGCCGACTTCAACAGGAAATCGGCCGCATCCCTGCGCCCCAGTTCTCTGAGCCTGGCCATGAGGACGCCCACGGTACTGTCAGGACGCCCGTTCCACTCCTGCAGGAGCACGGCCGTGGGGCTGGGCTGAAGCGCCCCGTCGGCGGGCGTCCCGTTGGGCGTGCTGTACTTAGCCACCAGGTCGCTAAGGCCCAGGTTCATGGCCAGCAGACACCAGTCCTTGCCCAGGGCGTCCGGTGGGTCCAGGAGCCGGCTGAGCTTCCTCCTGGCCAGCAGGCAGACGTCCGACATGTGGACGTCGGTCCCCAGGCAGCCCTGGTGGTAGACCTCCACGCAGCCGAAACTCAGGATGCTGCTGAAGCTCTCCTTGTAGCCGCCCATGGTGTTGGCAAGCGAGGTCTCCCTCTGGGCCTGGGCCCTGTAGAAGTCCTTGGGCTGGTAGATCATGACGGGCCCGTGGTGCTCCCGCAGTTGCTGGGGGCTCAGGTAGTACTTAGCCGTCAGGAGGCTCGGGAGTGTGGCAGCCAGCAAGTTGTCGATGATGCTGCAGATCAGGTCAAGCAGGGTGTAGCACTTGACGCGGTCCGAGTCGGGCCCCCGGACCTGCACCTCCACACCCTGGCCGTGGTTGACCAGCAGCACCATGACCTCGGCGCCGGCGTGCGAGATCTTTGCGCCGTTGGTCCACAGCCGGATGTCGTCACCCTCGGGCTTCTGCTGGTGGCTCCAGCGGCACAGGTTGACCTGCAGCTTGTGGAAAAGGCCGCAGGGGAAGGGCGCCAGGTGCTCGGCGGGCACCACCCTCACCCCGCCGTACACCAGTGCCTCCTCCTCCTCCTCCTCATCCGACCAGGAGCGATGGAGCCCATTGGTCTTGATGAGGGCGGGGATGTCTACCATGGTGGGGTTGTTGAGGTCGCGGGCGCAAATGTCCATGGCGTCCAGGATCTGCAGCAGCTCATCCACGTCGCTCTCCCCCACCAGGCCCTGCACCTCCTCCAGCCTGTAGCGTCCCCTGTAGTGGTGGATGGCCTTGGGCGTCTCTATGGACAGGATCTTGGCCAGCACGCCGCTGCAGAGCCAGCGAGGGTCTAGCAGCACCACGTCCTGCACGGTCTCGCTCTGCATGATGTTGATCTGAGGGTGAGAGACAGTAAACAGGATGTGGTCAGGAGGGCCAGCTGCACCCAGGCTCCAGTCTACCAAGTCATGGGCTGCTGTTAGCAGGCAGTGCTGGAACGTTAATGACTCAACAGCGACATCTAGTGGGATATTAATGCTGGTTGAGTAGATAAAGCTAAGGAAATGATTAGTGAGGCTTCAGTAGTCTTGTGCCAATTATTTCACAGTTCATGCAGAGATATGATTTCATACAGACTTATAAATGCAAGGACTACCTAGCAGGACTGGTATTTGAAGAAGAGATCCATGGGTTGTTCAAGACCAGGACAGATACATCTACTGTAGTCTATTGTACATCAACTTGCAGTGTAGCCTATGGACATTATGACAACTGCACGCGCGTAGCGCAAGCAGGGGGTATTGTTTTTGCTCCTGTCTGTCTGTCTGTCTGTCTGTCTGTCTGTGTTTTAACCCCATGCATATTACGTTCAGGGTCAACATTAGCACATGCGCGGGTGTAGCATCGCTCCGAGTACCATTCTAGTTATAATTTTTTAAACTTTCTTCTGTTCTTATAACCAGTTTGGTTTTAAACATCACTTTTAAAGTGCTGTCACGAAGGGACCATATTCTAAACGAGTCTCGATTCCAACAACCATTATTATTGTTTATGGCATGCAGCTATGTAAATATAGGTGTAACTTGAGGATTACCATGCCTTGCAGTTATTCTAAATGATAATCACTCTTATAACAGAAATGTATTGGATATATGCCCTTGCAGTTTTCTGCAAAAACTATAACCCTATACTATAACTATAACTTATATAACTATAACTATAACTTTTTTGCATATCTTGTGGCACATAGTTCTGATGGCATGGATGCAACAGTAGCTTTTATCTCTAGCACTAACTCTAGTGGTGGTTTTTGAACTAGATCCACTTGTTGTAATTCACGGTTGGCTAAATGGCTGAATTGTAATTGTACGTTATGCACATGCAAGGCCGACAGAGCTGAGTAAGACGTGTGTGTGAGGTGCAGCCGCGAGCGCACCTCTCCTATGCTGTGCAGCTGGGCGGCCAGCCCCCGCAGCTCCTCCTCGCTGACCAGGGGGTTGATCTGCTCCTGGACCTCCACCACAAACTGCTGCCAGGACATGAGCTGGTTCGGCCCATTCAGCTTCCTCCAGGACGGCAGGGTGGAAATGATCTTCTCACACAGCAGGGTCATGGGCTGGCACGTCTGCAGGAAAGAGATACTGGATACTGAGGACCATGGGGAGCTTTATACAGAGAGAGAGCCATAGGGAGCTTTATAAAGAGAGAGAGCCATAGGGAGCTTTATACAGAGAGAGAGCCATAGGGAGCTTTATATAGAGAGAGAGAGCCATAGGGAGCTTTATACAGAGAGAGGGCCATAGGGAGCTTTATACAGAGAGAGAGACATAGGGAGCTTTATACAGAGAGAGAGCCATAGGGAGCTTTATACAGAGAGAGAGCCATAGGGAGCTTTATACAGAGATAGAGCCATAGGGAGCTTTATACAGAGAGAGGGCCATAGGGAGCTTTATACAGAGAGAGAGCCATAGGGAACTTTATACAGAGAGAGGGCCATAGGGAACTTTATACAGAGAGAGAGCCATAGGGAGCTTTCTACAGAGAGAGAGCCATAGGGAGCTTTATACAGAGAGAGGGCCATAGGGAGCTTTATACAGAGAGAGAGCCATAGGGAACTTTATACAGAGAGAGGGCCATAGGGAACTTTATACAGAGAGAGAGCCATAGGGAGCTTTATACAGAGAGAGGGCCATAGGGAGCTTTATACAGAGAGGGCCATAGGGAGCTTTATACAGAGAGAGGGCCATAGGGAGCTTTATACAGAGAGAGAGCCATAGGGAGCTTTATACAGAGAGAGAGCCATAGGGAGCTTTATACAGAGAGAGAGCCATAGGGAGCTTTATACAGAGAGAGGGCCATAGGGAACTTTATACAGAGAGAGGGCCATAGGGAGCTTTATACAGAGAGAGGGCCATAGGGAGCTTTATACAGAGAGAGAGCCATAGGGAGCTTTATATAGAGAGAGAGCCATAGGGAGCTTTATACAGAGAGAGGGCCATAGGGAACTTTATACAGAGAGAGGGCCATAGGGAACTTTATACAGAGAGAGGGCCATAGGGAACTTTATACAGAGAGAGAGCCATAGGGAGCTTTATACAGAGAGAGAGCCATAGGGAGCTTTATACAGAGAGAGAGCCATAGGGAGCTTTATACAGAGAGAGAGCCATAGGGAGCTTTATACAGAGAGAGGGCCATAGGGAGCTTTATACAGAGAGAGGGCCATAGGGACTTTTATATAGAGAGAGGGCCATAGGGAACTTTATACAGAGAGAGAGCCATAGGGAGCTTTATATAGAGAGAGGGCCATAGGGAACTTTATACAGAGAGAGGGCCATAGGGAACTTTATACAGAGAGAGGGCCATAGGGAGCTTTATACAGAGAGAGGGCCATAGGGAGCTTTATACAGAGAGAGAGCCATAGGGAGCTTTATACAGAGAGAGGGCCATAGGGAGCTTTATACAGAGAGAGGGCCATAGGGAACTTTATACAGAGAGAGGGCCATAGGGAGCTTTATACAGAGAGAAGGCCACAGAGAGCTCTGTACAGAAAGAGTGCCATTTGGAACTTTATACAGAGAGAGGGCCCCAGGGACTTTTATATAGAGAGAGGGCCATAGGGAACTTTATACAGAGAGAGGGCTACAGAGAGCTTTGTACAGAAAGAGTGCCATTTGGAACTTTATATAGAGAGAGGGCCATAGGGAGCATTGTACAGAGAGACGGCCATTGGAAACTTTATACAAAAAGAGGGCCATAGGGAGCTTTATACAGAGAGAGGGCCATAGGAACCTTTACACAGAGAGAGGGCCGTAGGAAGTTTTTTTTCTACAGAGAGAAGGCCATAGGAAGTTTTTTTTCGACTGAGAGAGGGCCACAGGGAGCTTTATACAGAAAGAAGGCCACAGGGAGCTTTATACAGAAAGAAGGCCATAGGGAGCTTTGTACAGAAAGAGGGCCATAGGGACTTTTTTTCTCCAGAGAGAAGGCCATAGGGAACTTTATACAAAGAGAGGGTCATAGGAAGCTTAATACAGACAGAAGGCCATAGGGACCTTTATACAGAGAGAGGGCCATAGGGACATTTATGCAGAAAAAGGGCCATAGGGAGCTTTGTACAGAGAGAGGGACATAGGGAGCTTTGTACAGAGAAAAGGCCATATGGAGCTTTACACAGAGAGAGGGCCATAGGGAGCTTTATACAGAGAGAGGGCCATTGGGACTTTAGTATTGGGAGACAGACATTGGGATAATGTCAGTCCTGAATGTATCTAGAGAGAATGTCAGTACTGAATGTGTCTAGAGAGAATGTCAGTACTGAGAATCTACTAGAGAGAGAGAGTCATAGAGAGCTTTATACAGTGCAGAGAGTACTCAAGAGAGTGTGTACAGAGAGAGAGTACTCGAGAGTGAGTGTGTCAGTGCTGAGAGAGTACTCGAGAGTGAGTGTGTCAGTGCTGAGAGAGTACTCGAGAGTGAGTGTGTCAGTACTGAGAGAGTACTCGAGAGTGAGTGTGTCAGTGCTGAGAGAGTACTCGAGAGTGAGTGTTTATACAGAGAGAGAGCGAGAGTGAGTGTGTACAGAGAGAGAGTACGAGAGTGAGTGTTTAGTACAGAGAGAGAGAAACCATAGGGAGTGTTCGGAAATACTGCTAAGAGAGAGTGCCAGAGGGCAAAAAAACAGAGAGAGGACCACAGGGAACTACCTGTCAGTACTCAGAAAGTGCTTAATATGACAGAGTCTGGAGAGACTTTCAGTACTGAAAGGCTGTCTTAGGGAAACGCTGTTAGTCAGAAGTGAACGGCAGGGACAGGTTGATCCAGGAGACAGTCATAGTCAGCTTTATACTCTCAGAGAGAGAGCCATAGGCAGGTTTATTCAGGTCTCAAACTGCTGCCTGAATGTTTCTTTCAACAGGAATCTAGCTAAGCAGACTGTAGGGGGCACGGTCATTTCTACAATTTTAGAATTATAATCAATAGGTTATGTGATTTATGCTTTTTGAGGTTGTGGTATATGCTTTGATCTCTTCACTGGCTCCCTGTCCCACTCAGAATCGAGTACAAGGTCTCCCTCCTTACCCACCAGTGCACATGGACATCAGTACCTCAGGACCTTTACCCCCAGACCTCCTCACGCACCCTCCCGTCTGCACCACATTATATAGAGAGAGAGCCATAGGGAGCTTGGTTGATCCAGGACAACAGTCTGTCAGCTCATATACTCTTCAGCTAGAGTAAAATTGCAGGTTATAGTGTTTCAGGTCTCAAACTGCTGCCTGAATGTTTCTTTCAACAGGAATCTAGCTAAGCAGACTGTAGGGGGCACGGTCATTTCTACAATTTTAGAATTAAAGTGCAATACAAATAAAATTTATTATTATTATTATTATTATTATTATTTGAAAGGAAAAATCATTAAAATGTCAGTTGCTAGACAAACAGGTGCAGAAACCCCCTCTCAAAGGCTTGAACCTTTTCCATGCATGGGAGTGCTTGAGACAGTGGCACAAGGCATGTTCAAACAAGTCCTCAGCAGTTTGTTTGACGAGAAGCAGGACATTTTCCCAATTTTACTCAAATGGAATTAAAATAAAAGTTGTGCGGAAGACTTACGGAAATGATGGAATTTCTAAGCTCTTGAAGATGATTTCGCAGAAGTTTCATGTCTTTCGAGTTGGACGCCCCGGCATCCGTGACAAAAAGCTTATCGGAGATCTGGAGGTCATTGCCAAACCTGGCAATTATTAAAAGCAAGATTTGAGAGAAAAAAAAAGAAACCGTTATAATCCATTTCAATTCTGCAATCCAATATTTTGAAACGGACAGAGAATGACCACAGAATGAGCACTGACATAAGTCATACATTAAAACAGATGACACATAGTACATAGTAGACAGGTCGCAAGGAGATATTAACAGACATTATACCTGGCTCTGACTTCTTTCAGGAGCGATCGCTCCTTGTCGTAGCCAAACTCCCCACCAAAGGAGCGAGGCAGGTTGACGATGTCTGCATGTGTGGCCACCAGCACAACCTGCAAGGGGTTTTTTATCTTCCCACCGAAGGCTGCAAATAAAACAAAAGGCTTTGTGGGAGTTACCTGCACACTATGATTTATTAATGTCTATAGGGGCGAATAATGAAATCACTGTAGCTAAGGCTCTGCATGCATTCACAAGCGATAATTGAACTCAACCTAAAACGTGGGGCTTCATAGCTTTGTTCACACAAAGATAGGCCGTGCGACGCTCGCAATTTGCACTACTGAGACTTATTATAAGTCTTCCTAATAAGTCTTCAGATCAGTCACACGTAAGGAATATTAATGCTTTCTGGAATGTGATAATGCAAGCAATAAACCACCAATTAATGAAGGCCAATGCAACTTAAAACCAAGCCAGGCTGGTGTTATGAATGTCCATTTGGAAAGGAAAAATGCAATCTAATGCAATCAGGGATAACACTAAAATGTGTGCACAGAGCCTGTAGGGACCAAGGCGAGGCCTTTATATCTGCTTTCTTATTGATGGCTTCCCAGTCTAATAAGATTTCACCATGCTACCTCCAGATGTTTAATCAGAAAATTGGAAAATAAAACTAAGAAATGACAATGTCTGACAGACTGACCTGTCTTAGAAAATATGTACTGAGTGTAAACCAGTGTAAACTGCACCCTGACATAACATACATTTAACATACAATAGATGATCATATAGGCCAAGAATTCCCTTATTTTGGCTTAGATTTCCTGGTTGAGCTCATTATAACTGACAGATGAGACAGGTTGGACCCGAAAGTCACTGCACTCCTACGCCATTACACAATGTACTGGGCCCCAGACACACTGATCTGAGTCTGTTAAGTCTGATTTAATATTAATTTCAAACAGTCCAGATATGGGGAATGCTAATGTCTAACAGACCAGAGATGGAGGGATACTAATGGCTAACAACCCAGAAATAGGGGGATGCTAATGGCTAACAACCCAGAAATGGGGGGATGCAAATGGCTAACATCCCAGAGATGGGGGGATGCTAATGGCTAACATCCCAGAGATGGGGGCATGCTAATGGTTAACATCCCAGAGATGGGGGCATGCTAATGGTTAACATCCCAGAGATGGGAGAGGAGGGGTGCTAATGGCTAACAGCCCAGAGAGAGATTCATTATGGGGTAGCACGTACCTATGTTGTCCTCGGGCAGGGTGAGGGATTTGAGAAAGTTGAGCCAGAAGGTGACCTGGTTGAGCTGGACCTCGTACGGCTCTTCCAGGCTGAAGAGGACCAGGTGGATCGCGGTGCTGTCATTCGCAGCGAAGTAGTCATAGGAGCAATAGTAGACCGGGTTGCCAGAGAATTCCCACACAGAGAAATCCCCCACTCCTGATGACATACAAAGAAAGCAACATTCAGAATGGCACAGTCAGTCTAATAACACAGATGCTTATATGCTCTTCTAATATGCTCCGTTTAGCATAAATACCTTTACAATAAACACCATGACTTGCTTTTAAGGCCAATAATTAAAAAAACTTTATTTTAGAAATGAATATTCAGACAGTCAAAGACCACTGCGGGTGCTTTGGGATCGTAGAAGGGAGGCTGAACCACGCACCGTTGAGGTTGGCGTTCTGGATGTCGATGGCCTTGGTGGTCTGGTCGTCGGAGGTGGAGAGGCCGCTGTGCATGGGCGAAAAGACCTCCAGGACCCCTTTGGTGAGGCTGGGCTCAAACATCATGCTGCGACTACGCACGCTAACGTTCTCGCACCCGGGGTACAGGTTGGTAATGCTAACAGAGACTGGACACAGACACACACCAGTGCCCATTGCTTACTCACTTCCATCACACACCACATACTGTATATACACACACACCCGATACATATACTATATACTTTAATATAAATATACGTTAACATTAAATAATTTAAGGGACAGTATCGTTCTCAAGAGTAGAAAAGCTGTGGCCCATTCAGGATTTGAACCACAAGCCTTCTGATGAAAAACGTAACATTAGTAATTAAAAATAACTTGTACATTTTCTTTTATTAATATATGGCGAAAGTTTCATGATCCGCAATAATTCTTTGACATAAGCAGTTCTGCCTTTTCACCAAAAGGTGGCGCATTTCCCTCAGAGAAGACCCGTTGAAGTCTCGAATCCCAGCTCTCTTAAGAGCAAACATGGAATCATCCATCTCGCCAGGAATATCCCTCTTTCCCAGAGTGGGTGTGGCTCATCTGCATACGGCCTGAAGGTGATCATTCGGCAGTCCTCATCACCCGATACTGGATGATGTGTGCAGACTAAATGGAGCTTTGTCTTGTAAACCGATTCTATCATATCCTTGAAATTCAGCACTACTATCACTGACAACCCAGACAGGATTATATACCAAAGAAGAAAAAAGAAAAAAAAAAATATATATATATATATAGACACACACACACTGTAACCTGATAGCATATGGACAGGTAAACTGAGCATCAACAGACAGCTAGGATGACACATAATTCTGCCGTTTCTATTCACATACCAGCCCCAAAGACGACCAGCCAACTGTAACTGTGGCTGAAAATAAACAGCCAAATATTAGCATTAAATTCCAGCCGCCACCTTCAAAACTACCCACAAGCCCTGGCTGACCCTTGGAGTGTGCGCTCTTTTTGAGAGGAATGATATAACAAGTGCACAGGGAAGTCTGATGACATAACGTGGGGGCGGGGGAGTGGGCGGACTGCGGGGCTGGGGGTGGGGGCGTGTAACGGTGTAGTATGGCCATGAAGAATTCGGTGGCAGCGGAGCGCGGCAGGTGTTATTCACACCGCGCTGAGAGCATCTGACACGACTGACCCCCTTTTCCCGCCAAACCAGGAGACCGAGACGGACACTTACGAGCGAGTTTACAGTACAGCACCGCCCCCTGCGCTTTTATCTGTGAGGACGGAGGTCGCCGGGGCAACAGGAGAAGGAATATCTCAGTGAAAGAACATGAGAACGTTTGATGGTGAGAACAGGCAGTTCAGCCCATCGAGGGGCTCTGAGCTTCTCATCAGCACACTGTGTCAATCCTGGTGCTGAACGGATGCTATGCTTCTTTTACGGGTGTGTGTGTGTGGACTTATCAGTGCAAAATTTACAATTTAGCTACTTTCCATTTACAGTATATCTCTGAACCTATTAGTCTCCCTGCACCTATCCAGCTACTACAGTGAATTTCCTGCACTCTCACTACACATTAGAATCACCAAAATCCAGTAGTTTCCCAGGAGTAGTGTAACTTATTAAAGGCCTTTGCTACAAATGAAAAGGAACAAATTGATCTGCTTAACACCTTGGAGGAGGAGGAGCCTACAGGAGACAGGCAGGTGGGGGCGGGGCGGGACCAGTTGGTGGAGAAGGTATTGGGGGAGGGGGGGTGATTGTACCTGCGGATTTGTTGGAGACGGGGGAGGGGGGGAAACGGGACGAGTTGGTGGAGGAGATCCGGGGCCTCCTCCTCCTGAAGAAGCTGCGCAGGATGCCACACTTGAGGGACTCCAGCAGGGTGCTCTTCCCCGAACCCGAGTGGCCGAACAGCTTCACTTTTATCCGCGGCTGCGGGGTCTGAGTGGCCCTCAGCTGCTGGACGTAGCTGCCTTTGTGCGTGTCCTGGAGTGACCAATCGCGCGCGAGCGCACGGTGTGAGGTTATGCGTTAGCACAGCGTACAGAGTGTGATCAATACACTAAGTGTTGCCTGTGTGTGTCAAGGCATTTCTGATGGAAAAAAACCCCGTCCCCCTCAGACGAGCATACACGCACGCACACGCACACAGCAGAGTCACCACTAGTGCCATCACCGTTGACAGTTTGTGCAACACTTTGTTTTACTAGCTCTGTGACTAAGAGGTGGGTGAGAAAAGCATGCAACTCTTGGGGTTAATCAACATATTCAATTAATAGCATTATTGACAAAATCCAGTTATACTGACTACATTTAAAAGCCAATGGAGATTCAAAATTTCTGTCAACTATACCCCTTACAGAAATTGAAATGACTGGAATACATCATAAATATGTGGATATTTTGGAAATGATAATAATGCATATATTTCACAGAATTTTTTTTTTTTTTAAAGTTTACAGCAAAATCTGATGATAATATACATATTTCCCCATCAATTGTAAAGTGATGCAATATTGTGATATAAATGTTTTAATTGAACATATTAAACTTATAGAGGGACAGATACTCTGTGGCTGAGCCATATGTGGCTGAGTTGGAGCGGCGGCTCGCTCCGTTACCTTTTTGAGCTTTCCCAGCAGGACGGCGATGTGCTCGTGCTGCTCCATGCTGGCCAGATCCTCGGGCGACTTCCCGTCCTGCAGAGAGAGAGGGCGTCAGGGATCGATCTGCGAGGTTGTTTTTGCAAAATGTGGAGCCGGGAGCAGCCTAGCTAAGCTGAGATACCGCTCCATTTAGTTCATTTATTTCCTGATGAGCACTTTAATGCCCTTAGAAAGTGCTAAAGCCCTCGTCCTGGGTGAAATGGCCTCAGAGTGAAGGGCGGTCGACTCGCAACCGGGTTTTCCCCTCGGCATGCCAGCCACCCAGCGCCGGCACAGGACGAGGTGCCGGACACAGACCCCCCCCCAGCCTGCAGACACCCGGCTTATTTCTGTGCACAAATCGGTAACAGGACAAGCCAAACAACCGAAAGTCCCTGGCCTGTTTCAAAAGAATCTGTAGACATCAATGGCAATGCGTTAAGCTAATGAAAATGTCAGGGCTGCATGTCTGCTTTAAATGGTCTTTTTTCTTTTTTTCCTTATTAGCATGCAGCATGCAGTTCCTAATTAGTACAGCAGTTGATTATTGTGGTCTGTCCCCCCCAAGAGTGTTTATGTGTGCACTGACTGCTTAGATGATGTCAGGTGGCATTTATGGAAAAGATAAATGAGCCGCATCTACCCTTTATCAAATTAACACCAGTGTGAAAAACAGCTGTTTAGAACGTGGGCACGTCCTCAGAGTGTATACTGAGGTAACGGTCGCCATCCCTCTTTCTTGCACTAAAACCCACACAGGAATACATTAAGTATACATTAGGTAGCTTTGCTGTGCGAACCAGCCATGTTCAAACACATTCTAGAATAAAAGCAGGGCGGAATGGCCCACCAGGCTGTAATTATTCATCTGTCTAATAATCCTGCGATTAGACAGGACATTCTGCTGCCAATTACTGTGTGCTCGAGAGTGACTACACAAGTGGGGCTCTTTAAATGGAGATGGCATCTCTCTCTTTCTCTTTCTCTCTCTCACACACTGTCTTTCTCTCTCACACACACACAGCTTTTTAATGGTCCTCAAAAAATAATAGTTCATGGACGCGTGGAGCGTAGTGACATTTCACGGAATAAAAATCCTTGAGATTAAAATGTACTTCTGTCACAATAAGAGCATGCTGGAGCACTGGTCATTCACATTACTAAGCAGAATACTGAGTAAGCATGTCAGTCACTGCCATAAAGAATACACAAATCATAATATTTCATATTATTTTACAGAAGAATAAGAAGAAAAACTCAAAATGTCTGGCCATTATTGTGGGAAACAGAACGATTTTTACAAGACACTGGTGAGCCCAATGCCCTAAAGGATGAATTATAGATACTCATGCCCATTTCATATACTGCACACGCCTACGCATCCACATGTCATACAATATTAATGCTATAAAATATGGCAAGGTCAGAGAAGACCGTGAATTGTTTCCCCCACTGTATATACCATTCCAATACGAACATTTCTGTTACTTCTGCCATAAAAGTGATTGATGCACACACCCAACGTGTGGATTGAATGCGATTCCACAGTGGATGGTGGAGCGCGGTTATTGATTGCTCGGGTCTGAGGCAGCCAGGGAAGGCTCACCTGTGCTCCCCTGCGGCAGGGTACTGAGTGGTGCTGGGAAACGGACCCCCGCTCTCGAATTAAAGAGCTTTGCAGGAGAGGGCTGAAAACGCTGAGCGAGGGCCATGCGCTGGCCCCCCAGCAGTAGGCTGCAGACTCGCTGTGTGTGCGCTTCCACTCCCAATGCAGCTGCTTAAAGTGAGCTCTCCGCTGCACGTCTATAGCGACCAATATGGCTGCGCCGATGCTCCTTCAGCTGCGTGCAGATGTGCATGCATGCTGCATGCTGAGCAGACTGTGATCTATTCCTCCGTGGCTTATATTACCTGCTTACTGTCATCTGCATTCTTATACCCAATTTACTGAACAATCAGCATTTAGCTTGCTGTGACTTCAAAAGCCCCTAACCGCCCCATTTTCATTTTGAGTTAACTACTGCTACGCAGGGAACGTCCGGGGGAGTTTTGCAGGAATTGGTGATGGAAATGATATCTTAACACATTATGACAAATTAAAATTTAAACAAAGCTTGCGTCTGTGCCACTAATACTCACACAAATGAAATAGCTATAAAATCAAAGTTCTTACACAAGTGCTGCAAAACTGTTTTGTGTGAGTCATCTAATGAAATTCTTTTATAACGCTGAAATTAATTACGCTTGGATATCTGCTTTCCGCATGAGCGAACCAACAAATGATATTAGCTATAAAAATGAAACACCCATATTAAATTTGACCCATGAAAGATACTTAGAGTTGGTGTTATTTGCTGAAAAAAGCACGTCTGAGGGCTTACGTTGGTGACGGCGTCGGTGTTGGCCCCGGCAGCGCAGAGGTGCCGGACGACTTCAAGACCTCCGTTATTGGCGGCCAGGTGCAGAGGCGTTCTTCCGTACTGCCGGAGAACAAAGATACACACCTCCTGTTACACACCTCAGACGCACGGGGACAGTCAGGGGGAGAGTGGCGACAATGACCGTCATCTCCTCTACATTTCACTGTACCTCTGTACCGGAGATTACAACTACCATCACGTTTCATTGCAACAGCAGCAATAAATCCACCTTTAACCTTCTTGGAAAAACACACCTTCCCAGCTTCAGTATTCCTTGAATTAATAATTTCTTGCCAATTGTCAAGAACAGACCAAATAAGCTAACAAAGAACTGTCGGAAATCACCCAAAAATAAACGCTGTTATGAAGCCACTATAGGGTGTTTACATCACCATTGTGTTGTGGCAGTAGGCCACCTCAAATAAACAAGGCACATTCAAAACAATGTACAAATTTGTGAGTTTATTTTATAATTTTTTTTGTTACTTTCTTTACAAATATAAAATCCAATCCAGTAGTTTTATTGAACACTAAAAAGCTGAATGATCAGGTGCTTCCGTCAAAAAAAATTCAACCATAGTTCTGTCTGTGATGGCAAAAAATGGCAACAGGTTGCCTACAGCTTTCCTCTATCCATCCATCCATCCATCTATCCATCTATCAACTGAGACTGAAGTCTGCCTTTCAACGAGGACCAGGACGCTATCTGGAATCTTGAGCTGGTAAAATGGTATGGGATGATGGCACTAAAACTCACACATGCAGAATTACACAGAACATTTGGCATGCCCAGGGTATGCCACGCCACACACTCACCTTGTTGGGCATGCCCAGGGTATGCCACGTCACACACTCACCTTGTTGGGGATGCCCAGGGTATGCCACGCCACACACTCACCTTGTTGGGGATGCCCTGGGTATGCCCACGCCACACACTCACCTTGTTGGGGATGCCCAGGGTATGCCCACGCCACACACTCACCTTGTTGGGGATGCCCTGGGTATGCCCACGCCACACACTCACCTTGTTGGGGATGCCCAGGGTATGCCCACGCCACACACTCACCTTGTTGGGGATGCCCAGGGTATGCCCACGCCACACACTCACCTTGTTGGGGATGCCCAGGGTATGCCCACGCCACACACTCACCTTGTTGGGGATGCCCAGGGTATGCCCACACCGCACACTCACCTTGTTGGGGATGTCCAGGGTATGCCCACGCCACACACTCACCTTGTTGGGGATGTCCAGACTGGCTTTGGCTTCCAGGAGAGACGAGACAACGGGCAGGTTGCCGTCCTTGCAGGCGATGTGCAGCGGGGTGTTGCCGTGGCGATCCTGGTGGTCCACGTAGCAGCGGTGGCTGAGCAGGCACTTCACCACCTCCACCTGACACCTGCGCACGGCCAGGTGCAGGGCGATATGGCCATCCTGAAACACACACGCTCATTCAGCTTCCCTGCCGTCTTCCAGCTCTCAATACCAATGTGAAAGGAATCGCTCTTCCAGCGGAAGATATCAGGTAGCCCTCTGAGATATAACAGGCAATAATTGTATTTCTCTAAGCCCGACCTCTGACCTCCAGGTGAAATGGAGGTCATGTAGGGTCTGAGCTTAAAGAAGCAGCCGGGCAGCCAGGGACTGGGGCTGTTGGCTGAAGTGTTTTTTTCAGTTATTGATGTAGGGAATGGCTTTTAGCAAGACTGTACAGGAAATGAGACCCCTTCTGTGCCAAAGGTTTCACACAGCACTAGATGATCTCCAGACTGGCTAAATGATGAGTTGCGATGATATAAATGGCTTGCTTTTACGACCGTCATCGCACTCTCAAATTCTCACACCCTTTAAATAATAGCAGCAGTTTAAAGAGATATTGATTAGAAGTTGTGTGGCAAAAGAAGATGAATGTTTGAAAATGTACCCCAGGGAGCAAGTGTTTAATTGGTACAAAAAGCACGGCCCATGCTAGTGGCCATCGCAAGGCAGATTCAGAAAAGCTTTCTGGGTTCAGCCAACCTCTTTCCCTGGACTGTACCATTCCAGTGAGTGTGTGTGTGTGTGGGGGGTAGGGTGGTCTCACCTTGTCGCTAGAGTCCAAATCAGCTCCATGCTCGAGCAGGCACTCCACAATGTCGCGGAAGCCCCTGGCGGAGGCCGTTAGCAGCGGGCTCTCCCCCTCACGGTTCTTCACGTTGACGCTGCAGCCGGCCTCGCACAGGGCCCGAGCGACAGGGGAGTAGCCGTGCCACGCCGCGCAGTGCAGGGGCGTCTCTTCCTCCTGCGGGGGGAATTTGAGAAATACCAGTGTGGGCAAATAGTGAATGTTCTACAGTTTTCTTTTCCCCACACTAAAACACCCGACTGAACTCATCAGTGTCTTGACTGAAGACTGTGGTCAGTTCATTATTTGAATCAGGTGCTTTAGTATAGGGCTAGAACATAAGCCTGAATCCCCCCAACCCCCATCCCCCCCAGCCCCCACGGTCAACGCCATTATACCTGACACACTTGCGTTGCAGTAGTACCTTACACTCAGACCCTTTTTACAGTGGAAAAAGAGCCCATTGAACTGCTACACTCATCTATTATTTGATGACTGTAAGCCAGCCATGATGTAAGAGAAGATGACACATACCCTGTCAGGCAGGTCTGGGTTGGCATGTATGCAGCACAGGTACTGGACCACGTCCACGTTCCCGTACCTGGCTGCTACGTGAAGGGCCGTCTCTCCGGACTGAGGGGGAAGAACAGGAAGTGACATCACGGCATGTGTTTGTGACATTAAGTAAATCTACAAAAGCTACAGGTTTGTTTCCTAGGTGAGACAGAGCTGAGGTACTCTTGAGAAAGGTACTTCAAAAAATAGTCAGCTGGATAAGGACTTATGCCAAGCAAATACATTTTCTAGTCATGAAAAGCTATCAACAGAAAAGTGAAAATCTACAAACGTAATACTACCATCGTTATTTATTTCTTATTACAAAGTTACAGCCAGCACACTAAATTAAACAGATAATTTCTATACAAATAATTATATATCAGAAGTAAGATTCGGTTGGCTGTGCACCATTTTTCAATCCACTGAGCTGTAGCAATACTGACGATGGTCACAGAGTCTAAATTCTTGGCCCAGCACGTAACCATGGCGACCAAAAAAACCCTGATAAAGGCAAACAATCACACAAATCTGTAGCCTGGGCCTGTTTGAAGGCGGCCACCTCCGGAGAAACACGACGCACAAAGCCCTGACTGAGATTCGAGGGCCCTGTGAGAGCTGCCGGGAGATGGAGTTACCTTATCTTGGCTGTCCAGAGGGCATTCCTTTTCATGTAGGAATTTCAAGGTTCCAACATGGCCGTGCCTTGCAGCGTAATAAACTGCATTCGCACCAGACTGCAGAACGGAGGGCGGTTTGGTGGTTAGTACCCAATGCTCTAAAAAATCAGATTTATGTATTTATCATGAGCTAGGTTCTACATTCATAAAAAAAAATTATAATAACCACACACATGGAAACTTCTTTTAAAGGTGAAGGATTGAACTTTCGAATACACAATCAGTGAAATGGTATTAACGTTCTGGCAAACATTCAATAGCAAGAATATGGTTCAACCACTATGCCCCTCCTTGAAATAACATTATATCCAGATCAATCTACATTTGGGAAAAATGTAGAGGCAAACAACCGCTAGCTAAAAAGTCAACATGCGTTACAGTTAAAAGAAATATCATAAATTATGGCCTGAATATACCGCATAGGCAACAAATGTCCTTCTATCCCAGGCTTAACCCTTTAAAGTCTAAGGTCTTAACTGAACATTATAATGTTGATGTAACAATCACTACTGGTAATTGAAAGCAATGTAGTTCTAGTACACTGAACAGTCTTGCAAAAACACTCCAAAAAACCTACTGTTCAAAGGGTTATGTAAAATGAGCCAGTTACGGGTGTGGTGTGGGTGTGGAGCAGAAGGGCGCGCGAACCTTGTCCTGGGCCTGGATTTCCGCTCCCTTTCTCATGAGCACGTCGATGATGTGGATGTTTCCGCAGCCCGCTGCGATCAGAAGAGGGGGCGTTCCATGCTAAAACACATAAATGAGAAACAAGGGGAGACGGGCACACGTGTTAAGCATTACTGTCAGGGACAGAACCTGCACGTCCCCAAAATGTCCGAACGGCGAGAGGAGGAATTCGAAGCACGACCAATAGATTTTCACATTTCCAATCTTTTTTTTTTCTTTTCTTTCCACTGAAGCTCCCCTTCCCATGCTCGTTAGCGGTGGCAAAATACTTGAGCTAAATTACAATCATTCCTTTGCAATCATCTGCACGGTTTCCCTAATGGCAACATGCTTGTTTCTCTCAATTGTCAGCAGCACCTGAGGTGATGATTCTAATAATTTGCAAAGAAAGGGGAATCGAGCCGATACAAATAAACGGTGAGAATGGAGACGGTCCCTTAATAAAGAAGTGCACAGCTGGACACCTTCTGAAGCAATCAACACCGGGAGCATCTCTTTCTAAATAAAGACTTCATCGCCACCCGTCTTCCTTCACACTTTCAGCTATTACTGCAGTGGTTCACATTCCTCTGACATGAAGCAAAACCATAAAAAACAAACACTAAAATAAAAATCTAAATGTATTATTTTTCCATTCTCCGATTTAATTATTGGCAGACAGAGCTTTGCGTCTGTCCAGTGTGCGCTTGCGCTCGCCGATTTTCACTTCACTCTCGCGCTAATCAAATCACACAGTCCTGCAGTAAATTCCAAAATTAAAATGAAGATAATTATTCAACAAGTCCTGTTCATTAGTCCAAACAAAAGACTGCAATCAAGAAGCAGACTTAATAAATTCACCAAAATCCAAAGCCACGGTCTTATATAAAAGTGAAATGTTTTTGTGACCGGAGACTGCTTTTGGATTTGGGAGCCAAAGAAGAGTTGGGTACTTTTAAAGTAATGTGGGTACTTTGTCATAAGGCTCTAGTCTGCACCATATAAACAGTTGGGTATTGAGTTTAGTCCCTGAGTTACTGGTGGACTCTGTGCTCCCGGTCACCTTGTTTGGCTGGTTCACATCGTAACTTGTCAGGGATCCAAGAAGGTGCTGTAGACCCGGTACGTTGTCGTCGTTAATGGCGTGAATGATAGCCTTCATCACAAAAGAGTCTTCCTCATCCTGTAGACAAAAAAAGGTAGCAAGGTTAGTCTTTATTACCCTCTCTTGCCCATTAATTTACTGCCTGGGTGAATGGGGAGGGGGGCACTATCCAGTAGGGGTCTGCGGAGGTACAATATAGGGTCCGCGTCCCCGTCCCCCCCATGGTCCACGATCGCAATCTCCCCTGCCGCTGCCAGTTCAATTCCCCTAACCACCCCCCCCCCCCTGCAATCTTTGTAAAAACCTTTTTTTAATTTTTCTTTTTATAATATAACCCTTTTAAACTTATTATGGGTGTCCCTGGATCAAAAACCTTTAGAACCACCTGGTTACTGTATAAATACACTACAGAGTACAAGTATTAATGTAATTCAAAGTGGACATGTTGTTGAATACAAATAGCATGGAATAGCAACAATACTGTTGTAGCCTTTAGCTGCTGTGCATCACAGCTGATTAAATATGGGGAAAATCTAAAGTTTATTAATAATTTCAATGGTAACATACTTCAAGTCGTCATTTGCTGTACAAACATGTACATCCATCTAGTAAACATTACCTTAACTGTATGTAATAACCATGCTTTTCTAGAATCCAGTTTCATTGTAACAACCTCTCTCTTTAAAAAAGAAAAAGAAAACAAGGCCTGTGGTATGTTAATCCCATTAAATAATGCACATGCCTAAGAAAAAAGCACTGGCTTCCCCCCCCTGACAAAGTAAGCCCACCATGTGACCCAATAACCTCCAAAAGAACTTGACAGCATTGACACGAGAGCTTGAGTGCTGAACTCGGCAACCAGAAAACAGCAACAGGGAGAAGGCTCTACCCAGCCAAGCATTCACAGTGCATATTAGCGCTAGCCTGGGTTTGCATGCGGCGAACGTCACGCGGCCGGATTCTAACCAACCGCCGACGTCGGGCTCGGAATGAGCATGTGGTGCTCTACAGGCTACGCCACAGAGACACCCCCACCATATTCATTAATAACCATACACTATTAGCCTACGTATTGTCTAATTATGCTTAAAAGTCACCTTGGCTGAAAGCCTATTTTCTATGCTCCTCTTTTAATTCCTCCCATAAGTCTAGATAGCTCAGCCCAGCTTCAGTCAAGTGTGGCACCTACCCCTCCTCATTCACTGGTAATTTGGCATGGCAAGCATTGTGCCTTTATGAAACATATACTAGTTTTAATACCTTGTGCATATAAGAGCCTTCCATTGTATTGGGATGAAGGACTCTTTTCAAGGGAAATACAGTAAAACAAATAAACAACCCAGAAAAATGTAAACATCTTATCTTGCATCTGTTCACAATCATAAATCCCCGTCTAACCTGCGCTTTAAAAGAGTTGTGGAAATGCTACGGCAAAGAGCTCTATATGAAATAAATGTAACTGATTGATTGATGGATGAACTGAAATCAACTCCTTTCCTGCAGTGTTGCACGCTGACAGTCTTGCACCTCGTTTCTCATTTTCTCCCTGGGACGGCAACGTGATAAACATTCTGCCCACACACCACTAATCCTGTCTCTTAAACCGAGTGGGTTCTCTCCAAAAAAGCCTTTCTCTGAACATTCCTCTGACTAATCTTTGCAAAACCGTTGTGTTGTAAAATTTTAACCAATCGTCTTATTTTACTGCTGACATAAAGGTGCATTTTCTTTAGAAGCATTTCATTTAATAATAAACTTAATTCTAATTCTTCAGATAAGGCAATGCAAAATGGCAGCAAAACTAAACTGTAAGTTTATTTATACTTCTCAGTGTTTGCCATTTCCCTCTATGCACTTAAATAAAAGCAGAGCACAAAAGCGCAAGTCATTTTGCCAACATTGTGCCTCACTTCACCAGCCTATACTTCTGCTGAAATCAAGAGTGCCGTTATTCTTTTCAGTCATACCGCCATCCTATATAAACACATCCATCTGAATGCCCCTATTTACATTTTAGACCATTAAATACCTTGAACAAAGCGGCCAACTGTTAATGCCAGATAAATCATTAACCATTTTCTGGGGGAGGGGGGGTGGTTGTATAAAGGTGCATGTTTGAACCTCGCTAGGAATGGTGAAGGATTACACCACATGTTATTGACTCGTTTTCACTTCCTCAAGCAAACATTGCGTCGGGATTATACAAACTCCTCAGTCGGTCTGTTGTTTAGTTCATTAACCTCGCTAAAGGCCATCACCAAGGCCTCTGGACTTAACCCTGTGAAGGCTTTCAAACCAGAGCCGAAGGGTCTTTCCTGGGGGCTTGCTACCCATGACTCATGTGACTGAACAAACACACCTGACGGCGCTATTAGCGCACGGGTGAAGCGAACACATACTGGGGCCTTTGATCGATGAGAGTTACCGGCACGACAGCATGTCAAACAATTGTGAAAACAGAAAACAGGTCATTCATTGATGCAATTTGGGGAGGGGGGCTGGTCCCATTTCCTCCTCCTTTCCTTTCTTAGTTTTAATTACACGCGCCTTACCAAGGTGTCGTCGCTGCGGGCAACGCTGATGTTGCTCCTGGACAAGAAGGATCTTGAGAGGCGGTTACACAAGGAGATGAGCCGCACCGATTGCTGTAGAGCAGGAGACAAGAGTCACTTCTTCACATTGTACAATCATTTCAGATTGAACTGGAAAATGAATCATTTTGAACTTTCATGCAGTTCTTTTTTACATTCGCGCAAGGTAATAATAGGCAATAAATCACAGGTTCCAATAACCTTCCCTTTCTCAGAGGGACAATTGCTTAACTGTTGTGATTACAGACACTGTTTAACCAAACACCAGCACAGAGTAAATGGACTAGTGCTTGTTTAAATTAAACATGCAAATTATCTCCAAGTCCAAAACGTATAATTATCCCTTTTCATTAGTTTTGGAACAGCTGTTTGACTCCATATTAATCTCCACCTCCATATGCTTTTTATTTTATTTTATTTTTTTAAATCAGTGATTGGCAGCTAGATCAATGTTATGACTCATCCATCCCTGGACGTCAAACTCAAAAGCAAACATTTATTACTCACAAACTATTTACGAACATTGCACCAGATAAACTACAATTACATTTTCAATAAGGTTTTGTGACTTCGTAAAAAATAAAAAAACAGTTTGCTTTGTTATAGGTGAAAGTTAGTTCTATCCTCAAATCAGTAATCAGTGCAAGCTCTCTCCTGTAGTGATGTGTGGACTGTAAGGTGGAACTATCTCACTGATTTGTAAGTGAGTGTGTCAGGAGAGCGTCTGTGATTCAACTGCAGTATTCCTTGAGCAGGTGCGGGTCGCAAGAGGATGTCAAGAGGCTAAATTGGCAATTCCAAATCAGGAAGGAAAAAAAAAGAAAATAAAAAAATAAATAAAAAATAAAAAGAGACGATACACGTTACCTTCCATTTTCTCCTGGCAGCGAATTTCTTAAACTTTTCCATGTTGACTGCGGACTCTTTCCTGCTAAGTGCTTGCTGTGTGTCCTTTGGCTGAATGAACAGAAAAAGCACCTTTAACACCAAGCGCCTTTGTGACAATTCAGCAATAACATTTAAACCTTTCACAATGACCTGCACTCATTAGATGTAAAAAATAAAACCAGTGGACCAACCTTGATCCAAGGATGTTGTAGGCTGTCCTGAATGGTCATTCTTTTTCTGCAGGGGCCAATAAAATAGAGAGACTAAATAGAGCTGTAAACAGTTTCTAACAATAGCTGCAAGGTTATAGTGGCATTGTTCACTGTGAGCACTTGGCTTGGTGCAGGCTGCTGTGATAACTGCATTCACTGCTATGAATTGGGAATCCCTGCGGTGCTTACTGTTTTAAACAGTATCACATTGGAGATGACTGTGGAACTCCAATGGAACTAGCATAGATAATAGCTTCTCTGTCTGTGAGCTTTTTGGTTATGCATTCAATACTCCAGAAGAACTCAATTAGGCTACACCACAAACACAATAAAAGTGAAATAAGAACATGCTGCCAGACGAATGGTGAACTACGGCCTGACCAGGCTCAGTCTGTGGTTAGCGCACACAGGCAAACAATAGCATGTGTTATTGCCAAAATATTTATGCATTCCAAGGCCATGGAAATAGGCTGAAGGCAACCACAACTGACACCACAGATCGAAAAAAAAAAAAAACATTTGAGTATGACAAAGCTCTCTGTGCTCTGCCTGTTTCAGGTTCCTCTTCCTGAAAATAACACAATAAGAGTGGAACTCCACGTTAAGACTTATGAATTAAACCGTCATAGAAATCTGTGTAGCATATCTATATCTGTTCTGTAAAAGTTGATTAGCATACTTTGGATCTTTGATCAGCAGCCTTGTAATAAATTCTTTGGCCAGGGTGCTGGTGTTGCTGAAGAACTCCTCGTCAAACTGGTAGTTGACGGCCGAGACGTTGGCCAGAGTCTCCTGCTTGTTGTCTCCGAGGAAGGGGGAGGCGCCGCTCAAGCTGTTGTGAAGGACGGAAAACACAAAGTGGCGGTTCAGGCGGATGGAATACATTAGCACGCGGATAAAAGGATGCAAAGAATTAAGCCGGCTGCATTCAGTCAGTGTAGAAATACAGAATGTTGTACACGGAGTCGTGATCAAACAATCAACCAGCAGGACACGATCGAGACAAAATAATCTGGAGATCGGAAGTCAAAAGCAGCTTTAAAAAAAATAAAAGCCAATTGGGCTGCTGACAGATCTGTCGGCTGCATTTGCCGTTTACTGTACACGGGAATAAATCACTGTGATATAGATTTCCCCACTCAGAACCCTCATTATTAACTGCAATTATGGCAATGCTATTCAATGTAAATACCTCAAACAGAACTGAAAAGGGTGATTCTGTACAAAAAAGCTCCAGTTAGTGTGGAGCCATCTACTATGCGGTCACACAGAAAGAGTGACGGATCATGGGACAGGGACGTGAGATTTTGTACTGTCTGGGGATTTAACTGGCCCGTGCATGATTACAGAGCATAAAAGAATGAGACCTTCAGTCCTATGCTAGTCAGCAAGTCAGAATGAGTCCTAAAATCAAGGACTCCACAGAGTCAGACTCAGCACAAGGTTGCGCAAACCCCATCCATTTCATGCATAGGCCTACACCCACCCTTAACTTAAAAAATAAGATGGCACGACACGTCAGAACGTAGCTCTTTATTTTCGCCTAAAAAATGAAAAAAAAGCCTTTTCCCTTTCGGCATTTCATGTTAATATCACTGCACAACCGGTCGTGGCATTTCAAGAAAAAAGACTGCGCACGTTTTTCAACGGTTTTGCGTAAATATTTCACGCCCAGATTTAGTTATTGCTACATCATAAGCCGTTCCAAGCTTCGCCGGCCAATGAACTCGGTTTTCCGCAGGCATAAATCTGAAGTGAAAGCTGCAACAAATAACCAAAAAGCAAAATAAACTGACAAAAAATATATATAATTTGACAAATGAAGACGCGGCAGCTAGCAGCAAGCGACCTGGAAAACGGGAGACAGGTTGTGATAACAATTCACGTCTATTTTTACACGGCCTTGACAGGAACGTAGGAGGCGCGGGGGTGCGGGCGGGTGGGAATCGGGGGAAAGGATCTCCTCTCCTCGTTTGCAGAAGAACTATTAAATCGCGTGACAAATTGCTGCGTCCTGCGTCCGTGGAGAGGGGAAAAGCAAAAAAAAAAAATTGGGATTTGGGGTCACGGAAACCGACACAGGAAACTTACGGGGGCGAGGCGGGGGCACAGCTAGAGACTCAACGGCGGCTAATGATTTGCATTTCAATTTGAGAGTAGGAGGATTTGTTTTTGTCAGGGCTGGAGCCTCCTTCCAGGCGCTTATCTACTGAAGCAGAAACGTGTCGTTTTCATTACAAGCACGTTTACACGGTGCTCAGAACCAGCTGGTCCTTCACAGACAGAAGAATTGGAACACAGGCCACCACCACACTGCAGAAACAGCCACTGGTACCACCAATAAAGAGACGCACAGGAGCTCATAACTGTTTCAGAATCCCAGGGCGCACTGTGATAATAACTCTTTGTAGACAGCACAATGAAGCTTCTTTTTTTTTTTCAAGCCACAACCAAGCCAATGTATGTCAACCTCACAAATGCAAATCAGCACATGTATTACGATTCACTCAAAACAAATTGTTATATGTCCATGCTCAAAATGTCCCATTGATTTATTATAACTGAATGTACCCAATATCAGATACGCTTATATTAATAAACAAAAACCCCAGGCATGGAGGAACCAGATTAGATGAATGTATATAATATTCACCACTTTGTGCATCAAATACACTAATCATTACTATTGTCATTATAATGATTGTACTTACAGTATATATGTTATCACCCCAACACTCCTGAAATTGAAAAAGAGAAGTATTACACAACAGATATGGAAAAAGGCAGATTGTCTGATACAGATCAGCTAAACATTCTCACCACATGTCAGCTTCAAGTCCAAGCGGTTCGTAATTCACCACTTCAGGAGCTGCACAGACGATACAAGAGAAAAGCTATGAGAACATGCGAGAGATAACAGTCAGAATGCACAATGGCTTAGGAGCCACGCCTACTAAGTCAATCCATTTACACTGTATATATGTGTTTGCTCTTGTATATATAAAGCAACATTATGTCTTTCGCTTATTGACACAGACAGATGTGCATTTGGGAAGTCTGTGTCGCGGCCTGATGCCAGATTGCCATTCCTGGGGGACAGGAAAACTCCAAAATAATGCAAGTTTTCCCAATCTGGGTTGTCCCCTGTTGTGGCCCCAGTGCAGGGAGACACACAGGAAACCTCTGGGGGCCAGCCCTGCCTGCACACACCCCATGATGCAATTGGCTGCAGATTAGGCGATGGTCGAGTCAGCTCGGACCAATCCGGACCGGCGCTGCCGGCTTCCGTGTGGCAGTCGTTCAGGAACGGGGGATGGGAAAGTGACAGGAAGTGGTCCTGGCAGCTCGATGTGGGCCTTCCGGGAGCTGGCGGGCCTGCTGTCTGTCACTTTCCCTTACGGTGAATGTTTCTGAGCGGTTTCTGTCAGACAGCCTAGGGGGGGCGGCTGGCGGTGGTGGTGGCAAGCGGCCCGTTACCAGCTGTGGTGGGGGGGGGGACTGACCTACGAATTCCGGGGTCCCAAAAATGTTTTTGAAATCGTTGCCAAAGTCGATTTTGTGAGCCAGGCCAAAGTCGATGAGCTTAATGCGCGGGTGAGGCGCTCTTCTGTTCAGCAACATGATGTTCTCCGGCTGAGAGGGAGAGAGAAATCGAGAAAGTGTGAGTGTGAGTGTATGTGTGTGTGTGTGTGTGTGTGTGTGTGTGTGTGTGTGTGTGAGTGTGAGTGTGAGTGTGTGTGTATGAAAGAGAGAGAGAGAGAAAGCGAGAAAGAGAGTGTGAGTTTGTGTGTGTGAGAGAAATATAGAGCGAGAGAAAGCAAGAAAAAAAGTGTGAGTGTATGTGTGTATGAGAGAGAGGAGAGAGACCGAGAGAGAGAGAGAGAGAGAGAGAGAGAGGGAGTGTGTCAAATGGAGAGTGTGTGAGTATGAGAGAGAAGGGGAGAGACAGAGAGAGAGTGTGAGCATATGAAAGAGAGTGAGAGAATTGTTGCTGAGAAGAGAGAGATAGGAAAGAGCCATCACAGATGGAAAGCACATGCAAAGCCAGAAGAAGTGGTTGCTGGAAAGGGGAACCCTATCCGAGCCCTGCCATAGCATAATGCAGGACTGAAATCCCATGGTAACAATGCTGGCTTCATATGTGTGTTAACAGACTGCAGAGCCGTTTCAGTTAAGCCTCTCAAAAAATATTAATATCATGATGATTGTTTTATAATTATTCATGCACACAGCAGACACCTTTATCCAAGGCATTTAACAGCTTACATTTTACATGCTATCCTTTTAATAAAGCTGGATATTAACGGACACAATGCAAGTTAAGTACCTTGCTTAAGAGTACAATGGTAAGGCCTCAACTGGGAATTTAAACAGACTTAGGGTCACAAGCCTAGGTCCTTAACCACTAATGACAAAAGTAATTTCAAGGACAGAGGTTAATAAATATCTACAGAGAGGTGTACAGTGCTTATTTGGACAGTCACACAATTTTTGTTGTTATGTCACCAGCACATTGAATTTAAAATTAAGCAATGAATATGAGGTTAAATAGCAGACTGTCAGCTTTAATTTGAGGGTGTTTACATCCATATTGAGTGATCCATCCAGATCTACTGCATCATCTGGCAGCAGACTGATGGTTTGAGGCCTGTATGATACCTCAGACCCTTGCTGACTTACAGCCATTTAGCCAACCATGGGTTCCACATAATTTACAGCTTAATTTACCCCCTCCCCCCCCAATTCCAAATAGAAATCCATTCAAATGCAGAGATTATAGTATCGCTTGTAAGAGTACTTGAAAATAAGATATCAAGAGTCATTTGATGTTGTTGGGTCACAGACATCATGAAGTCATGGCATGCAAAAGATATGCAACCAAATATTAAATACTTAAATATAAAATTCTTTAATTTGTCCAATTACTTTTGGTCCCCTAAAATGTATAAAAAGGTCTACAATTGCTACACGATGGATGGAAACATCTGCTCTTTAACCTCAATTTCATGGTTTCATTTAAAATTCAATGTGCTGGAGTACAGAGCCAAAATAACAAAAATTGTGTCACTGTCCAATTATTTATGGACTGCACTGTATATGTACCTGTGATTCTTTTCTGCCTGCACTAAAAACAGTTGCAAAGTCTACCCTTTACAAAATGGCTACAGCCCTGTTTGTGTATTCAGCTCAATACTCATCACTCTGTTGTATTGTACATATGGTAAGTAGGCTGTAAGTGAACAGCATATGGGCCAGAAATGAATGAAGTACACTTGCCATGAAAAAACCGAGCACACAGGAGTTAATGATAAAGATGGAAGGATAACAACACAGTGTGGAAGTATGCTGATTAGCATTTAGCTGGCTAGCTCGACATCCGCAGAGAGGGAAGCCGAGGGGTCACAGTTTCAAGTCGGCTGGTGAAACGGGCAACTTTGAGCGGATTGTCTGCACTTCATTTCCTGCTCCCATGGGAAATACCTTCAGGTCGAAGTGGGCGATCCGTTTTGAGTGCAGGTAGAACACACCATCCAGGATCTGCTTGAGGAATTCTGTAGCCTCTTCCTCGGTCAGGGACTCCTTCTCCGCCAGGAAGTCGAAAAGCTCTCCCCCCGCAACTCTGTAAGAAGAAAGGTAGCATAAGATTAAGATACGTTGTGTGGGAAGGGGTGTGTGGGATTGGGGTGCGTTAGATGCCCACATCTGAAAGACACACTAAGGAGATCAGGCCTTGAATTCTACACGGCAATTAACCTGAAGTTTGTGACTGATAAAGGCAGGGATGCATTTTACTGGCGATGCCGAATGTCAGGAGTACGCCTTGAGAATTTATCCTTTTTCACATTTGAACACATGAGAAGCAGAAAGCATGCAGCCGGATGCATGACGTCCCTGTGCAACAAAGCCTGAGACTACAACTCCCAGCAACGGCTGTGATCATCTTTCCCTCCAGCGAAATCTACTTGACACCTGCAAACAGCTAATAGGTCTGCACTTAAAGTAAACCCTTTATTTGTAAATCACAACTTTCACTGCCGTCAGGCTTTTTTTTTTGCACACAAAAAGACATTAAATTTAACTGAATACTCAAACCAGTACGATTTCTGTGAAATAAAGACACCCTCATTTCAGCAGCAATTTGGATTTGGATTTTTCGATCTTTTGACGATGTTTAGTGGTTCTGTGCACGTGTGTGAGAGATGTGCTATGAGAGAGTCTGTTTTCATTTAAGGCGGGACAGCTGAACAGCTGCGGAGCTGTGACAAGATAATACCGCATGATAACAGAGCCGTGAGAGTGACTGGTCATAACAAAGAAGACACCAGCTGAAAAAACAACCAGTAACACTGAGGTTTCCCTACCCTCCTGCCACAAGCCAACCTTAGAGTCAAACGCACACAAGGCTTTAGTTCATAAATCTATCTGATTTAGGAAAAAGCCCAGCATTGTACCACACGAAAGTCCTACGAAAACCTGTTCTGTAAGGCTGCACTTTAAAAACATTTTTTAAATAAGATTTTCATCCGAAGTGTTATTCATTCCCAGATTAGGAATACCCAGTCATTACTCTAGACAGGGGTCCTCAATCTTATCCAGAAAGGGCCGGTATCAGTTCCAACCAAGCAGTAACACACCTGATTCTACTAATCAAGAACCCTAGCAAAGACTCGAACAGTTGATTAGTAGAATCAGGTGTGTAACCGCTGGGTTGGAACAAAAGCCTGCACCCACAACGGCCCTTTCTGGAAAAGATTGAGGACCTGTGCTATAGAGCTTTAGGAAATGATAAAGCCAACCCAGCACCAGTATATCAATTCATCAATTCAGAAAGGCTCAGAATAGCACACGCGCCTTGCAAACACACGCAGCCGGGTGCCTCTTAACACACCGTCAATCCAGATTCAGCACATTAGGAACTAAATAGAATTTACAAAAGACGAACCAAGGGGTGATTTGGGAAACCTTGTGTAGCTACAAATGTCAGTGGCTTTCTCCAGTCATTGATGAGAAGGTTCAGAGTAAACGGCATGCTATAAGACTAACACCATTTAAATACGTGACCACTGCACAAATATTGACTGCATTTGGGACAGGCTTCCAGCAGGATGTGGTCAAAGAAGATCACTCCATTCCAGCACTTCTTTAGTTGAAGCGTGCTCATCGATCTGGCTGTTGGCGGAGGGCGCAGTCTGCACACATGAAAGGTGTGTGTTTTCGGAGAGGCACAGGCGAAGTGGCACGTCTGCGTGCTCGCGACAACAGGCTCGACCGGTACTGCCAGCGGCAAAAAAACTGGCCCGACTGGTTTTTTCCTCAGACAGTTGAACACTTCTGGCTCTGACAAGGAATTGAAGCCAGCTGATTGATTTGTGGACTGTACATGACAGCACAGGTGAGCTGGGGTAAGACTAACAAGCAACAGGTGAATGAATAACTAAATGAGTAACGACATGACTATGCCCATTTACAGTGGCTGAAACTGCACTGACTGAAATTTGACGCTTGGAGGATAATTGAATGCGCTCAAAATTTGCGTCTGTGGGAAGTTTATCTAATACTCTGCCAAAAGAAAACCAATAAAATAATAATATGAATACAGGTAGCGCCTGACATATTTACAGCAATTGAAATGTAGTCCTAAGTTAATTTCCTGCTGAAAACACCTAGTGAGGATCAAATGAGCGTGGAGAAAATGATGATGATGAAGGAGATGAAGAGCTGAGGCGGCACTCACAGCTCCAGGATGAGGATGACCTCGGTCTTGTTCTCGAACACGTCGTGCAGCGTGATGACGTTGGGGTGCTGGATCTCCTTGAGGATGCTGACCTCCCTCTCGATGTCATCCTTGGTCACCCCACGCCGGCTGGACTTGCTCCGCCGCTTCTTGATGAATTTGGCAGCGTAGCCTGCGCCCGTGCTCTTCTCCCGGCATTTTTTGACCACGGCGAACTGCCCGCTGAGGGGGTAAAAAGGCAATAGCGCAGTCATATCGTTAAGGAGGACATTTATAACAAAAGCGCATAAAGGCTATAGCTGCGTTGCTTTTCTTGGGTGCTACCATTTCATCATATATGTGGGCTGTAACACAAAACTCGTGTCTAAAGCAATTTAAAGCACATCCTTGATACAGCCTTCTATTTACAGTGTTAGACTTCTAGAATCATTTAAATTTCAAGGGAATATATATGATTGGACGTATCAATCACTGACCAGGTATATGGCCTTTACATATCTGATTTATTTTCATTCAAGAAACCCACTGGGCCCTTTTAAGTGACATGTATATTTTTGTAAAAACAGCCTACAAACTAAAAGGTGTGCTCCGCCTTTCCCGACCAACAGAAAGAATGGCCAGGTCTATTTCAGTGCACTACTACAACAGATGCAAGAAAACGGAATCTGGATTTCTAACCATGTGATTGGCAGCAGTCCGCATCAGAGCTTTGGCTCTCGCGAGTCACGACTCGCGGGCTGAACCGGGCCCAAGTTGTGAAAGCAGCGTTGCCCACGATCGCGCAAATGGCAAACCCGCCGCGACCGTTCCAGCAGTCCGCGCCGCGCTCTTGAAATGAGTCAGACTGGCATCGCATTCGGTGGGGAGAGCTTTAACCAGGACTCGGAGATGCGCGAGACCTCCCACGTGTTTTCATTTAGCCAAGCTTCCCGGCAATTCCCTCCACGCTTCCGGTAGTGCTGTTTTACATTGTCTGCAGGGGTAACGCGAACTCCGCCGTTCCTCATGGTCAAAACCCTCGTCACACATAGATAGTGGCAGTGAGTTACCATCGCTGTTAAAAAAGGGCTATGCTAATAAATGCTGTGAGAGGACTCATATTTTTTCATTATGGGAGGCTTTACAGACAGGAGCCCATCAACAGCCAGCTTAGCCTGAGCCAGGTCTGTGGAACTGCTAGGCCAGCGACAGGTCAGAGAGCCGCTACCAGCTAGCAGACTGTTAAACTGGATTGAGTGGATTCTCACCAAATCCGGCGACGACACATGGGGACGCGCCGGACCCCCAAACTGTGCGTTTGATGGGTGTTGCTATTAGACGGGTTCAGAGTAGCCTATGAGGAACAATAACAGCACCTGATTGACTAGACGTATTTTGCCTGCGTTTTCAAACCGGAACAATATGGCTGCCTGTTAATAAACCACTTAAACGGTCTACTAAAATACGTTTATGAAAACATTTGAGGTGAGAAATAGTCTATGCAGTTGCTAAATCTTGATTCATATTTGATCTAAAACGCCTGCTTTGACCGTTTGATCAGAGTTTCGCGAGCAACGGCGGACGCATTAATTTGCCTAAAGTAGGTTTTGAATCTATCCTATTCAAATTCAGAACCGGCGAACGTACCACACAGTCGCCGCGCCACATCCATCATGCACCGCGCGATCGCATCGCATCCTCTCCATAGAATGCGTCTGATCGATGTACAGTCAAGCCGGAAAGTCTGCACACCCCTTTCACCTTCTCCACGTTTTATTACTTTACAGACATATTCTACAATAGATTGAGTTAATTTTTTGTCTCAAAATTCTACACAAAATAGCCCATAATGACAAAGTGCAAACAGGTTTTTAGACATTTGTGCTAATTTATTAAAAATCTAAATGTTAAATATCATATGTACCCAAGTGTGCACACCCTTTGATATGACACCCAAAAGAGAGCTGAGGTGCATTTTGTTTCCACTGATACTGCTTGAGATGTTTCTACAACTTAATTGTAGTCCACCAGTGATAAATTAAATTGATTGGACATGATTGGGGATTGCCAACACCTGCCTATATAAGGTCCCACAGTTGACAGTGCATGTCAGAGCAAACTCCAAGCCATGGGGTCAAATGAATTATCTGCAGACCTCAGAAACAGGATTGTGTCAAGACATAGATCTGGAGAAGGGTACAGAAAAATCTCTGCAGCTTTACAGGTCCCAAAGAGCACAGTGGCCACCATCATTCGTAAATGGAAGAAGTTTGGAACCACCAAGAATCTTCCTAGACCTGGCCGCCCGGCCAAACTGAGCAATCGGGGAAGATGGGCCTTGGCCAGGGAGGTGAGCAGGAACCCGAGGGTCACTCTGACAGAGCTCCAGCGTATCCTTGTGGAGATGGGAGAACCTTTCAGAAGATCAACCATCCAGGCAGCACCAATCTGGCCTTTATGGTAGAGTGGCCAGACGGAAGCCCCTCCTTAGTAAAAGGCACATCACAGCCCGCTTGGAGTTTTCCAAAAGGCACCTAGAGGACTCTCAAACCATGAGAATCAAGATTCTCTGGTCTGATGAAACCAAAATTGAACTTTTTGGCCTGAATACCAAGCGTCACGTCTGGAGGAAACCAGGCACCGCTCATCACCTGGCTAATACCATCCCTACAGTGAAGCATGGCGGTGGCAGCATCATGATGTGGGGATGTTTTTCAGCAGCGGGAATGTGGCGACTAGTCCTGATAGAGGGAAAGATGAATGCAGCTAAGTACACCGAGATCCTTGAAGAAAACCTGCTCCAGAGCACTCTGGACCTCAGACTGGGGCGAAGGTTTACCTTCCAACATGACAACGACCCGAAGCACACAGCCAAGAGAACAAAGGAGTGGCTTCGGAGAAAGTCTGTGCATGTCCTTGAGTGGCCCAGCCAGAGCCCAGACCTGAATCCAATTGAACATCTGTGTAAAGAGCTGAAAATGGCTGTGTACCGACGCTCCCCATCCAACCTGTTGGAGATTGCAAGGATATGCCAAGAGGAATGGGCAAAAATGTACAGAAACAAGTGTGCCAAGCTCGTAGCTTCTTTCCCAAGACGCCTTGAAGCTGTAATCGCTGCCAAAGGTGCAGCAACCAAGTATTAGGCTAAGGGTGTGTACAGATATGTAACCCCTAAATAACCTATTTTTGTCAGTAAAATAAAATTGCATATTTTCTAAAAACCTGTTTTAACTTTGTCATTATTGGCTATTGTGTGTAGATGTTTGAGGCAAAAAATGAAATCTATTGTAGTATAAATCTGTAACGTAATAAAATGTGGAGAAGGTGAAAGGGATGTATCTCGCCGGATTTGGTGAGAATGCACCTGTTAACGGGAGGGCTGTCTGTGATTTAAGACGACACATAAATATAATGCTGAGTAGCGAAAATCTCAGTCAAAACATCATGAAGTCCATGCATTCAATAATATGATCTGATAGCACTCTAGGCTAGTGCATCCAGCTTCATTGCATTTAAATTTAAGCATTTTGTAGATGCTTTTATCCAGACTGACTTTAGTAAGTGCATACACAAAGGTTTAGGCAATCAGCAGAGACATCAGTGTTACAACCAAAAGTAGTAGTAATAAGTGCCATAACCATAACATGCAAGGTGCAAGATCACATATGTGATTAGATTGTTCTTAACTGAACATTCTGATGCCGATGTAACACTCACACATTTAGTAGGATGCTTGTCTTACGTCAGGTCTAACCCCAGTTCAACCCTTTGAAGATTTTGGAATGTTTTTTTTTTGGGTACATTACAGCACTGAAGATTATTTTTAATGGAGCTCTAGTTCCCCACAAGCCAGTGATCTAGAACTCCATTGCTTGCAATTACCAGCAATGATTGTTACATTCATATTGCAGTTAAGAACATTGCACATTTGTGATCCTACACCTTAAAGGGGTAAAATGTTGGTACTAGCCTATAGGGCAGTTCCATCAATCTTCAAACTCTACACCTGGGCAAGATCTCTCTGGGGGCGACTGGGGCAACTAGGCAACCCCACCCCCCCTGCCAATGGTAGTCAGTACAGCAGTACTGTTGTCCTCCCTCTGCAGACTGAATCTGAAGGTTATGGTATTCTTTACGGTTTTTTGTTTTGCTTGTTATGGCTGTAATATGTATGTATTCAGGACTGATTTTGGTTCTTGCTAAGAGTAGATCACTTTTACTAAAGGACAAATTCAAATGACGTTACATATACTTGCTGGTCTGAGAAAGTTGCGAGCCTGGTCTGACACATAAATCAGGTGTATGATATAACACACTTATGTTCTCCTACACTGTAAGTCACTCTGGGTGAGAGCGAATATAATGGAATTTAATGTAATGTTTTTTTGCTTTCCCAAATTGACAGTTGTTGCCGTGTTGCCGGGCTTGTTACCGCCCACAGGCATGCGAACAGTAAAAACCAAAAGTAAAGAGAAGGGAAGAAAAGAACGCTTCATCTGCAACTCCACTGAAGTATTCGTTAAATATCTGCATGTCATTTTGTGGGTCAGAGGGGGGTTAGTGACCCTAATTGCGACTGGCAACACGGGAAAGAAAAGGACGCCGATATAAAGTTGAGCTGAGGACAGGGCTTCCAGGCTTTCTGAGGATGTTACACAAAGGGGGCAGATAATGGCAGGAAGGAGGATGGCGGTGCTTGGTGGGGGTTTTCTCATGCTAATCTGAGCCATAGGCCTCCGTTTGCTCTGCCATTACTGCCGCTGCTGATAAAGGCTCTGCATTTGCATTTTATCTGCAAAGCCTCTCAGCGATTCACGGCCAGGAGGCCGGGGTCTGTGAGATCCAAGCGTAAACGTGCCACGAGACTGAGGAACCTGTGCCCTCGGGAAACGTCAGTCGACCAGAGATGGTTATTACGCCACAAAAATAGAGCGGGAGGGGGGGGGGGGTACTTGCAGCTGGCGCACCCCTACCACGCTTACTGACCAGATTCACATAGCTGACTGGCAAGGCGGTCCAGCCTCGTTCCTTATCGTATTTTAGATGAGCTTCTTCTTGACATGTCCCTTGGAGCGCTGAAAAGCTTTGTAATTTATGCCATATGTCATACGAGGTCTGCAAAAGAGAAAGAAAGCCCAAAGCCTCGGGACAGCATTTAATAAACTGTGAAGCAGGAGCAGTGTAGCTCGACTATTAGCGCATAAAAGCTATTTTGTCCATCGCACCATTAACTAAGAGGTGAGCGGGAGTCCTCTTCTCTGCTAGTTTCCATGACAGTATTGAGTGCGATCTTTATTCCCTCCCCCAAACGCCCCCCACCTCCTCCTCCTCTCATCCCCACCCCCCCCCAAACCCCCCCCTCAACCCCCCTCACAGCAAGCCCCCCTGAGGAGGCACAGTCCAGCAGGCAATGCAAATGACATCACATTCAAGCCAGCCGCCCGGCTCACAAAGGAGCCGACTTGTCCGTCCACATGTAAATTTGGGCCGTTGGAGCTGCAAAGAAAGTGAAGGGGCTATTGGCCGTTCGGGTACGGGTTTGGGTTTGCATGTTAAGAGGGCGCTGCCAGCGCACGTATCAAGATGTCAGGGGTGGCAGCTTCCCTTTTTGCTCCCCGAGTCTCCAGCGCCATGGTGATGGAGTGCCCTAATAATCGCTCTGGCAATTTAATTGGCGGGCTAATGGCAGCCCTCCTAAATCCGGCATTGTGGGAGTTTTTTTTACCAGCTGAAATGGAGCCGTAGTGACTCCGGGACCATATGGTTCACACCCAGGGTTGTAATTCCAAAGAAACTAGGCCTACTTTCCTTTCAAAGACAGTTAAAAAGAGCATTGACCTGTTCTAATAGAAACCGCATCCCAGATAACGCGTTTGGTCATACAATGTGATGAACATAAACTTTTGTAAAGGACACAGCACTTGGTCTGGGGCTTGGTTCACTTAACAAAGTCATTTTTCAAATCCTTATCCACATTTCCCTTGAAAGACATATCAATTCAACCTCTAATTAGATATGAATGCTAACTCAAATGCTGATCACCTTGCCCAGGCTAAAAAATGCACATTGTAGAAGGCTTTCAGGCTGCTAATTCACAGAGGGAAAGCCCACTCTTCAAAGTCTCCCCCGAGTCAGAACAATCCCTCGGTTGTTGCGATCCAGCAACTTGAGAGAGCTGAATTCTGATACCTTTCTAAGATGCCTTTCTTAGGTGCAGAGTCAGACCCAGGTTGCGAGTATGAAGGGGGTACACTGCAGTTTGCTGCAAAGGGAATAAAAAACATAAAAGTGGAGGCAAATGCACATGTTTTGTTTAGTTTTTTGCATCGTCTCAGAAGAGCTCTGTAATTCACTTACAAACTGACGAATGTTGTCAGCGAGACACCAGCCAGGCCACCTGAAATGCACCTTTTTCCACCCTGCATTTTAAACTGCAGTCACAAATGAAAAGGGGCAGATCTGACGTTAAATTGAGTGCAAAAAGAGCAACGTTACACAGGCTTTAGCCATAGGCTATTTAAAAGACCGAACATTAGAGTACAAATCTCCACTGGCTCTCGCAACGGGGAGAAGAATGGGCTCCTTGAGGTTGAAAAAATTCACCACAGGTGACAGAGACAGAAGGCAGCAGGGCGAAGAGGTTAATGACGCCATTACATACACGGCGAGCACCAGGCGGTGTGAGGCCTCCCACGCAGGGCACGGCTAACATCCCGTCTCTGATATTTCACAAGTTCAGCCCAGTACGCCCAGTACGGTCATGAAGCCAGAGGTACACAGACAGAAACACGGGGGGAAAACATGGCCACCGTTCAATTTAGCAGAGAGGTGAAGAGAGATGATGGCTTCCAGAGGCTGCAGGCCGACACCAGCGAGACCTGCTCCGACCCAAATAAGTCCCGTCGTGAAGAAGTCAGTCCATCGAGTCCAGCTCAACCCCTTTCCTCATCAGGGGGGCGCCGTTTATTATACTTTCTAAATCAACAGGGGAGTCAGCTTGCAGGCATACTTGAAACGTGGCAGCGCTAACTAAAAATTCTCTCATTCTAATTACACCCACGGGATCCTTCAGGGAAACTACAAATGCTCTAACATTGGGAAACACTCTTGAATAAACAAAGAAGAAGGGGGTGGGTAGTGGATAGGCCCCCCCAAATTATTCATGACTTCATGAGCACATATCAAAAACACATGCCGGTTTCACACAGATGACAAACAGAAAGCTGGGCGGACCACTTCCCAAATACGTTTCTGTTTGTTTCATTTTAATTATAATTTTATTTTTTTATGCGGAGGCAGGCGGACCTCTCTTGTCGTTTTAATTATTCAGTTTCCAGCTTCAGCTCGCTTGCTTGAGCGCAGCCAGAAATCGGGTGGCAAAGGAACAATGTGAACAACTGGTCCCCATTTGTTTTCTTTGTACCCATCATGCTCCAGGTTGAGAGGTCCTCACCCACAAAGAAGTACAATACAGATTTGCATGACACAACGAGAAGTGGGTAGGAGGGTTTGTCCGAGAGAGCGCACTTGGGGATTTGTGTACGTTTCATTTTCACGCCAAAAAGGCCTAAGTTTTTATGGTTTTATTGCATCTGCCACTTGGGGGGTGTCATTTCAGATGTGCAAACGGGCTTTAAAAACGGCCGATAATGGCGCCTATGGATTCTCATGCAGTTAGGGCTGTACGTCTGGTACTTATTCATTAAAAAAGAGGGGCCGTTAATTGCTGGCTGGCGATAAGGGGTTTTCCGCCTTTTTAAACTCTTTGGCGTTTCATGGAGCAGGGGGAACGGGCTCCCCCGGTTCTGCACTGGGAATGTGCACACCCCGTTAACTTCCTGTCCTCAAGTGGGGCTCGTGACCAAACAATACGGTTCACAACCAATTAAGTTTTCAATTGCACGCATGAATCATTTCCTGTCTGGAACTGGTCAATGCACAGAACGACCGCAGTTCTTCAACAGCTGTGGTGAAAGCCAAAGAAACAGGAAATGCGCGCTTGCCAGTTAATGCTGGACGTCTCCAAGCAGGCTCTGGTTTCTGTTTTGGTTGAAATTTCAGACGCAAGTACAGCCAATTCAACAAGACAGAGTTGAGGAACAAAATGATCTGCGAGGCAAGTCTATATTCAATCCACGCACAGCATCACAAAAGTAGGAGTGGCGCAGGGGAACAGGCGTTCCCTTTGAGAGCAGCCCCTCTGGCTTTTGTGGCCTTTTTCAGTCCCAATTGGGGGGGCAGTATTTTTCCCCAGACAGAACCCAGCAGAGTATAATCGAAGGTAAGAGCAGGTCTCACAACAAAGACTCGAATCGCAGCCGACTTCAGCGTCAATCCCTCGCCGTTTAGCAAGAAATGAAGATCAACAAGGTGGGCATATAAGCTCAGAGACAGCACTGACATAGGGGAGGGGAGACTTGTGAGACATGGTGGGGGCGGCAGGGAGAGTCAGCTTTACCATCAGTATTCTGTGCTGGTAGCTCATTCTGACCGTAGCTGAGAGCGCTAGCAGGCCAGGCCAGTGGTACTTAGGATACTCATATCAGTGGGTCAATACAAGCAGACGGAGGGAGCTCTACAGTCTAAATTGTTTGGAATGCACCGCCTTTATAGGGAGATTACGTTCTAAGCAGCCTGGCTTGTTGCCTTGAAGAGGAGTGACCCTGAGTCTCTCTCTCTCAGACGTCAGAGCGATCACCACTATCATGGCTGCATTTCTGCAGGCCGGAGGAAGCGCCAGAGAATATAAACACAAACGATGGGTTCTGCAGTAATCTACTGTAAATACAGTATAGCCGGCGGTGGGTTAATCTCACACTAGTAACTGTGTCACGTCATTGTTCAAAGTTCCACAGTTAAAACGCATGCTCAACTGAAAAATCGTTCACCTCCGCTTTTGCTCTGGGCATGTACAGTGTCAGTGCTGAAAAGACCTAAGTGATAGAAGCTCTGCTCCCTTTATGAATAATAATAATTTACTTTCTTCTTCTCCATCCACCTGCTGTGAATCACAGGGCACACGACCCCCGGCAGTGCGACTTAACTACAGAAGCCAAACCCAAACCTTCCAAAGAAAGGTCCTACGCATCGGAAAGATACAAGTCTGCAGAAACGCATCATTGTGATCCTGTAATGACTCACAACCATGAGTATTTACACAAAATACTGAGCAGCTGATATTATTACACAACAGGTAGCACCAGTTCTGGTGCTTAAACCTAAATAAGGGGCGAAGAAGGGACAGAAAAAAGAATTGGCAATGCAAGAAATTTCTTTGAAAAAAAAAAGCCTTTTGCTTTAAATTTCCCCTGAAGGACTTGCTGTGCAAAGCTTGTGTGCTTCCTGTACAAACAGCTGAGGGCCGATGACTCATCACACCGAAAGCTCTGCTCAGAAAGACACCTGTTCAGAAACCTGCCTTCAGAGCCTGCTGCTCCAACAGTGCGCAGGAGGGAGGTTTTACAGGGACCCCCCCGTCCCCCAAATCCTAGACTGGGGTACCCGAGGAAAAGACAGCATTTGGTTTGAAGGAAACAGCCAGCCTCCTAATCTTTGACCTCAATCCGACGCTAATCCAGGCTGAGGGATGTCCGTTATACACGAGAATGCCATCGACTATCCAGATCACCATCACCGTTGTGAATATTGAATGGTCTGGAAACTGAAAATCAATAATACTATTTCTGTTCTCCCTTGTTCCTGGGAAATTGAGGCCGCTTCTCTTTCGCAAAGGCAGTGTTTTTGAATCTTGTACTGGAGAGTGCAGACTCAGCATTTTTCCAAGAGATTCAATTTGGTTCTGCTTGTTCCGTTCGTTCAAGTGCATAATTGGAAAAACTCGGAGTGGAGAAAACCTACTAATGAAAATCTGTAAAGTACTTCAAACTGTAGAAAACAAACTTCTCTCAATCCACCCTTTAAAGCACAACTGAACTTTGGTAGAACATTGGGTTGTGTCGTTGCCTGGCCATGATACGAGTCCAAATGGTGGCAAAATATGTTTGTTAGTTGCTCTGTGCTCCACTGGGGTGATAATCCAGTGTCGCTCTCCATTCACTTCTATAGAGCAGCTAAAACGGTCTCAAAATGACACTTGTATGCGAACTAGAATGAAGCGGATTCTGTCAATACAGTCCTCGTACGTATTTTAATTTTGTGTAATTAAAATTATTTATAAAAGTACAATTTTCTTCAATGTTGTTAGCAAGCTACCAGAAAAGACTAACAAAATGTCGGCAGGTCGGTTTGTTTACCATAGATATATACTACCAGGAACGCTTGCTTCCATGAAAATTTGGACCAATGAGTCGTTTCTGAGACATCGGCGCATTAATGCTGTTTCTGGCGCAAGAATTGCCTACCGGATCTACGTTCCAAATAAAATATGAAAAAGCCAGGAAAGGGCCTTTTAATAAAAAATAAATACATACGTACGAGAACTGGTTATTGTTTGTATTGACAGAATCCACTTTGTTCACATTCGTATACGTGCTAGAAATTTAATTTTGAGACCGTTTTAGCTGCCCTATAGAAGTGAATCGAGCGACAAATACCTTATTCTGGATTATCACCTCAAGGGAGCACAAAGCAACTAACAAAAGTTCCACCAAACTTCAGTTGTGCTTTAAAGCTTAAAATTCAAGAGAGTTTCCAGACTCTTAACACAATATTTGGTTGAACTTCACACGTGAGGGTAAAAGGGCAATAATAGTTTAAATTTGGTAACATTATAATATCAAGTTTCAATTCCCCAAGTTTCCCTCAGATTGTGTAGATTGTCAGACTGAAACAAAGAGAAAAGTGAGATTCTGAAATTGAAGTGTTTCAGAGCTGTAATTTAAAACCTGATATTAACAGACTGAAGCGATGCAGCACTTTTGGCAACGAACATCCACAATGACGATCTTCTTTATTGTACCCAATTAGTATTATGGCTAATGGCAATCCAGAATGGACAATAGTTTTAAAAATCTTTGTAAATTGCCACCCTGCCTGCCACTCAGTTTTAATTTGCATTCACAGATAGTCCTTAGACTGCAGCCCATTCATGCAAGAATATAAAACCCTTAGATTGACTCTTGCTTCAGCCCCAGACCCTTACGTAAAGGCAATCTCCAGAGAGGCAGGCTTGCAGATAAAACGTCCTCGACCTGGCCAATGCAAGTTTGCTCATTCTAAACGTGAACAGAAAATTACTTCTCCTATTGGGCCCTAAGGGCTTGTTCTCAGGTCGCTCTAATGTCACAGCAAGAAAGAGGAACAAAGACCCGTATGGCATTTCCTGAGACACTGACAGCACACTGACCGGATACAGAGCATTGCACACACGGAACACAGAACACTGACCTGTGTGTTTTTGGCCTGGGATGAAAGGGGAGCCAATTAGATTACACCACATTGTAGCATTCATTTGAGGGTAACATCCAGAGTGACTTCACTGACCGATCACATTTGTTACATACTGTTCATTTATACGGCTGTATACTTTTCTGAAGCGATTCAGGTGAAGTACCTTGCTCAAGTGTACAAGTACTGCGGGCTGGGAATCCAACAGTCAGAAACCAGGGCTGTGGAAGTTAATAATATGAAACGCAGGTGGTGTAATACAAGCTTTTTTATAAACTTTATAAACTGGATTTTATAATCCAGCCCCTAGTAACATTTACCCCACCTGTCCATCATCTCTATAACAATAATTAAACTTTTGTGTCGATATTAAGCTTGCAGCCTTGGTAAGAGTCAGAGTGTTCAATATTTTCCAGTCAAGCCTGAAATAATACAGTTTATCTCCCCCATTTTAAATATGTGTTCTGGAATATGGTCAATATACAGTTCCATCTAGTCCGATTCATTAATAAAAGATAAATAAATGAATAAAATCCCCACAGTGTCCGTTAAAGCCCTGGAAAATAAATGATGGGGCACACTTCACATGTCTCTGGAGCCTCTGATATTAAACACGCGGCATATTCAGGTCGACTGCATTACGACCCCTATGAGGTTTGTGATAAAGCAGCTTTGGTGTCGCTCTTTGATTGGTGCATTTACCATCCCAATGGGTGGTGGGGCTGGTTAACCACAGTCCACAGTGGCACATTGATTCATTGTATGTGTGTGTGTGTGTGTGTGTGTGTGTGTGTGTGTGTGTGTGTGTGCGTGCATGTGTTGTGTCCATGTGTTAAGTGCAGGAGTGTACTCTTGAACTTTTATTTTAATCTCAGCTGCTCCAATAAGTCTGATGGAGTGAACATATTTAAAGATTTAAAATACATTAAATGAATTTGTTCAATGCTCTACAAACACATATACTTATCTGAACATCATGCGCGCACACAAATGCATGCACACCTACACGATCAAAACACACACACATAAACACCTCCAACACTTGCAGAATCCGTGTTCACACACAAACTTGAGATCCAACACCCAAACACCAGTTTAATTTGCTCACAGCTCCTGATGATATTTCTGGCGTGATACTTGTCAAAAACTGACACCGCGTTAAAAGGCTTCTTAGCGACAAACCCCTCGAGAAAGAACACGCCGTCTACCAGATCTCTGCGGCAACGTCTCCAGGTTCCAGGTTAGCTGCGCGCTGATTGGCCGACACAAAGAGGCCGGCCTCCACACAGCTGAGCCTTGATTATAAATCAGAAACTCTGGCCTCTGTCGCTGTGGTTGAATATTAATTGCGATGGCTTGCGGAAAAGAAGCCAGGAGTGGAATAATAAATATTTTCATGTGCTGCGATGACGACAAGTCTAAGACTGGTGATATCGCCGCTCAGACAGCGGACAGAGAGGCATTCGTAACAACAACACCGATCCAAGCATGAACATGTGGAAATGATTGTGATCAAAATGTGAAAATATAAATGTAAAATCTGACTGGGGAGCCGTGCGCTGTGTTATTTACAAACAAGCTACAAGCACTTTTCGGCTGTGAGAGAACAGACCACGCTTATCTTCTGGAGAAAAAAATAAAAAGAGAGCTGGACTTTGGTCAGATGTGGCTTGAAGGACTGTAATGATTCCCTTTGGCAGGCCTGGTAGGCGAGGCCAAACCTGTTCACTCCACACACCTCTGCACCACACATCATTTATTCATGCAACTGAATTAACTCACAAGAAATCACTGGCAGCACAGAAGTGTGTGTGTGTGTGTGTGCGTGCGTATGAGTGATTGGAAGGTTGATCAAAGGCTGGCCAAGGCCATGTTAAAATCGATACGCGCATCCTGTGTAATATGTTTACCACTGTGGAACGCGCAGGCCTCTTGCCATTTTACCGGGGAGATGGCCGCCGGATCACTGAGCTTTTCCATATTTACAGCTCCATGCCTTTCTCTACACCTTTATAAAGATGCACTTTCCATCAGACACTGATGCATTACCTACTCTGTGATGTGTTCATTTGTTTTGTAGCCCAGCGACTAAAGGCCTCGATATACTCCAGTTGTGTACGTGTACGTATGTACGTACGCGAACGCTACGCAAGCGGCATTGTTCACGTACTCCACTGCGTACTTTATGTCTAAATGGATGTTTTAAAGTTATGTCCACTAGGAGGCAGGTCAGCAACAAAACATTTTCGACTTTTTTTGCATGCCAACTATTCTGGCATGCAAACTTGTCATGGTGCAGTGGTAACGTCACATCATACAAATGGGTGTAATTGCGAAACAGCTCACATAGTTGTTCTTCAAAATTCACCGCCACTTGTGTACTACTACCTCTTCGCTGTTTCCTGTTTCCATCTCGCAGAACGTCAGAGGATCTTCGGTATACTGCCCCACGATTGTTGTTATTGCGCCTTGCGTATGCGTACACTCAAGACCTAGGGAGACGTGCACAAAGGACGCACCAAACGAACGCAGGATACGTGCGGCAGCCATCCTGTGCATGCGTACGCGTACTGAGTGTGAAGTATATTACGGCCTTAATAAAGCTGGTTCAAAACTCCACGTGAATAAACCATAATGATGTGTTGGTTAAATAAAGAAATAATACTTTATTAGTCCTGTTTTTTTAAAGTTTTTTTTTAATACAAGGTTTTTGCACAACAGAGACTATTAGCAATTTCCACATTGTAAGGGCTACAAGACAACATTAATCCCAACATTAATGGCCAGAGTCAGTCCTGCTGTCAGCCAATGTGTTTAAAAGAGCATGCACTTTGGACTAATCACTCTAAATTGTGATTAGTGAGTTGGTTTTCCCAATTTCATGACATATAGAATTACGGCTATAGAAAGAAAAAAAAGAAAGAAAAAAAAGGAACAGAGAGCAAACTATTTTGTGTCATCTTATTTGATGCATCATAAATTGGAAGCAAATCTGTCCCAAATGTCCAAATCTCTATCCACACAATGTCAACATAGTACTTTAAGAAGGCATATACTTTGTTCATGCACATGTAAAATAAAATCATATTCATATATGTTTTATAAGTAGTATAAAAAAATGGCTTGGCTTATGCACACCAGACATTTATAAAATAATCCTATTTCATTGGAATAAGCCTTTCTGTAAAGCACAGCTCATTGTAGCTGCAGGCCCTTACAAAACTGGAGAGTTTGCTGCAAACGTGCTGCAAACTATGTAGCGCATTTGCCACAAACTAAATCATTTTCCACAAAATGTTGCCAGAGGATTGCCAGACTTTGCTAGTAGTGGTGAAATTCTGGTGAACTTCTTGCAACATTGGCAGTTCCCACAAAGCTAATTTGCATGTGAAAATATGAGCTTGCTGCAAACCTGTGGAGTTCTATCATAAAGTAGCAGCTATCCATAGATATGAACATCAAGTCTAGTTGACACAGTTAGCTATGGCTAAGTTAGACATGATAAGCTACAACATCACAATCAAGACACTGGTGTTACATGAGTGTTAGAGAATCAAGGTACAGGATACAAGAAAGAAGATGCTATATAAAAGTGGTACTAGATTGGTGGGTCAGCCAAGGTAGAGTCTGTAGAGGTGTCTTCAGACCACAACTGAAAGCAGGCAGTGACTGAGTTACAGTTGTGAAAGCAGATGTGCAGTTGGAGTTATGCAACAAACCTGCTCTATAAACTAAACTGTGGTTGGAACTGCTCTTAGAGCTTCTCCCACCGACAATGAGAATCGGTTTTCAGCACAATGAAATTGTGACGGTCTTTCAGACGATGATGGTCTTTCTTCACACTTAACATCACCATGAACACAATCGGTTTGCCGCCACTGCACTTTTAACCAAAAACACAGAATAAAAATGCAATGATGGGAAAATGACTCGATGCTTAACCACTCCACAGAATGGAGTGAAAAATAGTGTATAGTTATACATACAAATTCCATCATTCAGATAGTGAGGTGTTTCACAAGGACGCACGGAAAGTTATTTTGTCAAATAAAACCAAGAAAGAAATTTGGCTGAATGATCGAATCGTTTATAAATTCGCCTCATAAGGGCTTTTTACCACACACAATAGGTGCCATAAATTCCACAGTACATTCATTCCATTTAGAGGACCAGGAGATATTGTTATTAATATGCTCAGCCAATCGTGTTGTACAGTGAACTGCAAGGTCATGGTCTGGGTACACCTTGCCCATATTTTCTTTATGGATACTTTATCCTTACACACAGCTATAGTGGCTTAGAATGTACATGGTTTTACCTAATCATCACCTGAGTCACACAATTCATTAGTGGAAGCGAACGTGGGCGGACGGTTCCTTTCCCCGCCATGCTAATCTGCATGGCCCAAACCTTGCGAATTATGCAACTGCCACTGCCTCGATACTGAGCAGCAGTGGAGTAACCAAGGAAACCGCATTACTAGGAGGGAAGACACGCTTTGAGGTTTAAGCGCAGGATATTGGGATCTGAAAGGGGAAACTGTGGAGCCAGTGTCGGGTTGCGAGTAAGATTAGTCATGTTAATCCACAAACACTACTTAAAGGAAATGCCATATAGGTGCTTCATTTCCCCTTGCAGCCTGTCCTTAATGCTGGAAGATTTCCACATTAGCTTATCATACGAGAACACAAAAACAGATGCAGTGCATGACTGGGGCTGAACATCTGAATTCACCGCCAGCCGTTTCGAAAGAAATCTCCACCCTGCTCACACCCCCACCCACACTCCAGTGCGTGTTTCCTTCTAGACGTCTCGCTGATGGCTCAGTCCGCCCACCCCTTCACACGTCAGTTTTCAAGAACTGACATCGACCGGTTTGACCACCATGACCACTCCAAGTTCAGCGCTGTGCAGTTCCGATTTTACCTTCCTTCTTGCATTGCTGATGTTAACGTGTATTTTTCCACCCGTGGAAAGGTACAGCTGTATTAGAGAACCTGAAGAATGCTCACTGTTCGTCGCTGCCTGCTTTCTTAGGCCTCTATTCTCAGTGCGGATCGAGAAAAACTCAATGGGGCCTGATTTACGAAGACCTTTAGCGTGTGCAAAAACTTTTCGCACGTGCAAAATAAATAATACGGCCTGTGATTGGCCATGGTATATATTTTGCACAAATCATTGGCTGTGTTATTAGTTTTGTGTGTGCTAAAAGGTTTTGCACATGCTAAAAGGTCTTACTAAATCAGGCCCACGGTTGGCTCATCCCTCATTCTGTTTGATCAGTGTTCCAGTGTGTGGATAAGTCCAGATATAGAATCTGGACCATGTCAGCACCAGCTGTGACTAGCGACCCCACAGGGAGATATACATTATATGCTGTAGGATGGCCCAGGACGGGAAGGATTCGGTTAGCTGGGATGACCGTGTCTCCTTTCTCAGCAATGCCCCTTGGGACACAGCCTAGGTCTGTTTCCTGAAGCTACGCAAGGAATTGTCTCGCTCCGACTCATGACTGCGCCAACTTGACATGCGGACTGCGATGTGAAAAGAAGCAGCAGATGACATCACATTCCGGCGCGTACAGTGCGCGCGTGTCCGGGTTCTCTCAACTTCACAGCGAAGGTTTAAGTAATAAGGAAAGCTTCTGATCGAGAATACATTTGGGCATTCCAAATTGGGAGAAAAAGGAGAAGAAAAAAAAGTATGCAGGCATTGTTTCCCCCAAACGAAAATTTGCCTGTGAAATTTCATTTACGGTAGCCACGGCAGTTAGCATTCCATTTCTGTACCAGTATTGTTTGTGTAGAAGATAAATAAATGACAAACTGCAGGTATCGCAGGTATGCATTTTTCTTTAATTACTGGGGAAAGTCCTTCAACATGTCATTGGGATGCAATTTAGTCAGTTTCTGTGGAATTAAGGCAACAAAGAGCACATTGTGCGTCTGTGTGTTGGCGGGAAAGGCAAATGCAAATCTAGAGTATAGGTGACGTTCAAACACTGTTGACTGTTCCCTGGGCTTCCATCAAATCAACTCAAATCAATATTTATTTATATAGTGCATTTCACAACTGATTGTCACAATACGCTTCACAGAAAACCCTGGCCTAAACCCCCACAAAGGCAAGCCAATGGCAAAAGCGCCAACTTAAAAACATCCTGGTGGTAGATAAGAAGAAACCTTGGGAGGAACCAGACTCAGGGAGGGAGAACCCATCCTCCTTTGGTCGACTAAGGTCTAGGTTTTAATGACCAACATGGTCATTCAGCCAATGTTCATGTGAATAGAATTTGCAGCAGCTAGATGACAGTCCATCGGGAGGCAGGGACGGTGGGGAAAAGCCAAACGGCGATGGTGGAGCAGATGAACGGCAGAACACGAGAGCGTGCGTCCCTTGCGTCTGAACATGCCGGGGGGGTTGAGCCTTTCCGTGCTTTCTCCATGACGAATCAAAGTAAGAAAGTGCCGTCAGGTCAGATTATGTGAGACCGTATCTGAGGATCTTTAAAATGGCAACCCTGACCAATAACAGGGAGAGGATGAATGCCACCACATCTTGACTTACGGAAGAGCCCCTGTGTCTACAGAAACTAACCTTTACGCGGTATCGGCGAGGCTTGCTTTGTGTCATAGCGGGAGGAGTCCTCTCGCAAAGAGGTTTAGCGCACTGATTCCCCCCCCTCTGGTTTGAGGAGTCTCTACTTAAATGAAACAGTCACGCTTTAACTCCACATCTGAGGAGCTCTTTGTAAGGGCAGCTGGGCCTAAGTGATATTGAGTTTCATGACTGTGGATTTTTATAGCTGGTCTCATTTTACGCTTGTTGCATTTTTTTTTGCCCCCACAAACACAATGCGGAGGTAATGTTTCACAACAGATAGAGCAACTTTTATTGGGCTATGTATGCACAAGATTCCTGAAGTATGCTGGCTTGAGTGTTTCTTTTACAATCATTCACTGGATGATTTGTTTACCGGAAAAATAATAGCAAAGAAATAGAAATGAAGGCATCCTGACCTATTAAATGAATTGATCAAAAGTATCAAAGGGGTTAAACGGGATAAAAAGTGTTACAAATAAAAAAGATTGCAATGATTGACCAGAGCAAGAATTCTGCAGAAATAGAAACTGGAACTGAAACAGCTTAAGAGAATTCCACAGATGCATACCTTCAGAGAAATACCCAGAATTAATTTAAAGATATCAGTGGCTGTAACTAAGCAACAGCAGCAGAAACGGAGCTGGCTGTCTAGCGCACCGAGCAAAGTTAAATGATCGAACTCATAACCTGTGCCGAGAAATGCGCTTGAGGGGACCGAACATTAATTTATTTCCGATAACCAACACAACTGCCAAGGTAATAACCAACCTTTGTACAGCGACACAGCCTTTGGCCTTAGGATTCATTGCATAGCAGCCAGAATGCCTTTACTGCAAGAGTAAGAGAATATAGTGTAAGAGGGTCACCAGGGGATTGAACTTTTACTGCCATTGTCTCCATTTATTCTGAAAAATATCATCTCAATCAGAAATAATGGCTGAGATAAAAAAAAAAAAGAAGAAGAAATTCTCAGTATTATTTGTCCGATCTATGCAAAATCAGCTGGATTGTACTTCTAACATGCAGGTTCAATTACTTAGTCCATTTTCCATTAGCACATAAAATGCCTGTAATCCTTAAAGATAATCACCAGTGGAAAAATTGTGAATATCTCTCATCTGACAATCCCATGGTGCATTGCGTTTGCGTTTGTAAACAAAGGCCTCAGGCTTTTCAAATATGATTAGCAAAAAGAGTACCAAATGAGATTCTTAATTACCATTCTCAGTGTATTTCGAGTTAATGTTTGTTTTAGTGGAGATCACCATAAAATCCAGAGATTCTACTTACTTATGAGATTGCTTGTTAATCAGGGTTAATTGGTAGAATAAAGTATTCAGACTGGGATTTCCTTGAGTCATATTATCCCAATTAACTTTGAAATAAAATGTAAAAGAAATTACAGGAAGGGGTCTATTTCGAATGTAGACAAAACTTAGAACTGGGTAAAATTCTCACTGGAGATCAATGTCAATGACCCAGAATCGGAATGGACTGGCAGAAAAAAAGCACTCATCAATTTAAACGATGTTCAAGAGCCAAGTACAACACATGCATTTATTCATGAAGATGACAGATTCCGTGACACAGCAGACTCTGGCAATCTGAAACAAACACCTGACCGGAACCACTGTACTTAACCAACCAATTCCCATCTTTGAACGGTCGGGATGTGCGTTTTCGTTAATCCAGTATTCAAATGCTTCATAGCTTCCATGGATCAAATATTGAAATTACCCCACCCCAACCCTCTCTGCACCAGTACTGCACAAAATTATGAATTTATGCAAAGACATCTGCATTCCCTCACACTTTAGTCTGACAAACCAATAAATTGGCCTACCTTAATTTATGCAAAGTTCTTAGGCTCATCTTCATAAATAAAGATGTGAAATGGTTCAACTATGGGGTTTCTCCCTCATCTTTTCTTAATTAACAATGATTTTTTATTACTTATGATCAAAGTAAGAAATTAGCAACTTTGAACAATCTACTAATCAAATGACTAAGCAAATGGCCCCATCCCTTGTGTATAATGCAAGTCACACGGCTAAAGACACGCAATGCGCCTGCTCTCTTTTTGATGCATCTCATGTCCTACAGGAACATACGACTACCGTGGGTCGTCACTGCCCAACAAAGTGGCTGGTATGTAACACCCTTCAACTGCGTGTCCGATGTGATTACCGGGTCGGCTTGTTCCTTTCACCGTCAATTAATTCATCCCCTCTGAAGCCCACGTATGACTGGAGCCTCAATCGGGGGGGGAGGACAAAGCGGAACTCACTATCCCTCTAGGCAGCCCGATCAACATGCGTGATAGATTACCCATGATTCCTTCCTCCCTCGTACTAGCCTTTGTATCAGACTTCCCATTAATCACTCACGCGTTAGAGTCCACAGCAATGAGCGGGCGATTGAGGTTTGACTGCACTCTAGATTTCCCCTGCTACGTCGGGCCTAGACATACATGGTGGGGGGAACAACAAAAAAGCCTGCGAGACACTGTGGTTCAGGGGAACTCCAGATTCTGGGCGTTTGGGTCCTGGCGGATCAGAACCCTGTCCGACCCCCCACTTCAATATCTTCACGGTGTGTAAATCCAGTGTTGGGTAATACTAAGTTTGGGATGTCTGGTGCTTGGCAAAGCCAGCTCTCACAGCGTAGTACTGCACAGTAAATGCGTTTCCCCCCTGCTAGCGCTAACATGCATGGACAGCCATGGCTCTCATTCCACTGCCTCCAGTGGCCTCATGCTGAGCCTCCTCCAGGCGATCTCATTAGGCGCTGCCAAGACACTGAGGCTCGGCCCCCGTCTCTCCCCTTCGCATCTCAGCATGAGCACGTTGTTCACTTTCGCCACTCTCCCCTCACGGCGCATCTTGTGAGAGCGAAGAACAGGGTAGGTTCAAGAAAAACCTGACAAGAAATCTACAAAAAGCCAGCGCACCGATTCAGCTGTGCGACCGTGAGGTCCGCTATACAGGTTGATGACTGCTGTGGCCTTCCCTTTCACGAGATGTCGCAAGAGGAAAAGAACCAGATATGACACTTGCAGTTCTGTCAGCCCAGAGCGGCCGCCGACTGTCTCTGCACCGGTGTCCGTCTTCAATCCTCAAACCCTCCCACACAATGGTAAGACAAATCTAGGTCACCCTGTGGGAAATGTTTTGCATGTTATGCATAGCATTCCACAGTTGCACGCCTCCTTTCCGTCAAAGCTAAAGCGAGAGTGTTGGGTGTGCTCTCCCTTAGTAATGTGAAGCAGCTTTTTTTTTTTTTTACGTGAGGGACATTAATAGTTACGTCTTTCTTTTTAAATACAATCCATTTTCAGAACGACAAAGAAATAAAAAAATAAAAAATAAATAAAATAAAAACAGTGAGTGGGCAGATACTGTCGGAGGCATGCAGCACCCCTGTACCTCCTGTCACTCTATAGGACACAGACACACATACACACGCACACACACAAATAATTCACACATAATCACAAAAAAAAAAAAATCACTGGAGATGAGAAAGAGGACCAATTAGCACGGAGAGACAATGGATGCAGCCGGCCCCCCTGACAGCCTGTCAGTAGCAGTGTGATGACTGAGATGTTGACACAGATATCAGTGCACCCCACACAGCATAAAAGAGTCTGTGCCGCCAAGGTATTAATGATGACATAACCACCATTACCGCGTAGCACTTTCTCAGCTCCGTGTTTCATGTCTATGACTCAGTAAGACTCGTTAAAGACGGGGACGTAACATCCACGCCCGCGTACTTTTAACAGGCAGGCCTGCCTTGAACCCGACTGTGGAGATGAGCCGCCATCATTAACCGACCTACGCTCAAGTGAACAGCTTCTGCCTATGAGATCAAAGAACTTCTGAAAGTAGATGGAACAAGCCCCAAAACAGTCCGCTCGTGAATGCAAAGGGTGATTTAGAGCCAAAGTCTAATCCCACCGCGTGATTTTGACCAATTAAAACACAGCAAAATGGTTTTTACACGTTTGACGCACACACTGAACAAGTGCAGCAGGTGCAAAAACATGAATACGTGGGGCAGTTTATCACTTTGCAAGGACTGGTATTCACTTACCTTTTTCAACAGGCAGTTGAACCACTAACTAACTAGCAGATGTTCTTTATCGGAGGTTGGAGGCAACCACACACGTTCTTTTCTGAGTTTTAAAAAAGTCATTAGGATGTCATTAAAGATGGAAACTTCACTCATTAGCTTTAATGTGGGAAATTACCCATCAACCCTGGGTATTTACACTCTCCATCACCGTGAGGAAATGGGCCTGGGGCTTTGTGGACCTCAATTGATCAGTGTGAGTATCCTGGAGGGAGGTTAAATCCAACCATGTTAATTCTGTATTTATCTTCGTACACAGGATGCATGGACTATGTAAGACATAAAAGTTATAATGCAAAGAATCACACCATAAAATCTCCCTGTACTGGGGCAGAAACAAAGAACTTGTCCAAAGTCAGAGAAGAGTATCTCCTTTATGAGGCAAGAAATTGTCCAAGTCCATTCATAAAAATGGTACAATCTCACAACGCTGATGGTTTTATGGTACAACTTCGTTTTTATAGTAAAAAACCAATAACCCCCCGACAGTTTGGCTATACGAGAGTGATAAAAACATTTTTAAAGTGTAATTCTGAGATCAACTGCGGCAGCGCGGTGGAAAACAGAACCACGCAGCGTTGGAAGCGGCAGTGTAGAATAATGGGTACGGAACTGGGCTTGTAACCCAAGGGACACAGGTTCGATTCCCAGGTAGGACACTGCCGTTGTACCCTTGGGCACTTAATCTAAATTGCTTCAGTGTATATCTAGATGTGTAAAAAAATGTATAGTATGTAAAAATGCTTAAAAGTTATGTAAGTGGCCCTGGATAAGGGCATCTGCTAAATGCCAGTAATGTAATGTAATGGCATGCGGCGGTAAGTGTGCATGACGTTCTTTTAAATGACTGGATTGTCTAAATTGTGGTGCCAGCTAGCCTTATCGGGGTTCTCTACACTGGGCCTGATTGTGACTGGCCCTTAAACAGGACCGTGAATGCCAAGTAAGACTCATTGAAGAAGCCCCGCTCCATTATGGGGACCACCCGGGAAAGAGTCCCTGAGAAGAAAGAGCACCCCTCAGGTTCGAGCTTTCTCTGGCCACCGGCTCAAAGGCCCAATCAAAGGGGAGCTATATGTGTTTAACCCGGAGGCCAGAGTCCCACACATCGTTACTCTGATGCGCGGCCGTTAACGCTTCCTTGCCCGATAAAGAGCCTGGAAAGCCTGGCTCTTTACACCCGTTCTGAAGGGATGATCAAAGGCCGCTTATTGATGCCGTCAGGACGGGCGTAAATCCCAAGAAATTATACAACACCGAGAGCCACGCGGCTTTGTCCTCAATTTAGGAGGACCTCAACTTTGACAAACGGCTTTAAAGACAGCCTTACTTTTTTGAGATAGAAACATCAGTCTGAAGTTTGCTGATGGCTGCAATTAACAAAAAAATGTTTTGTGAGAATGCATGCTTAAACAATTAAGTGCCCTAACAGTGCTGATGAATGCACAAATGCCACACTAATTTACAGAGATTGAAAAGGCATAGCTCCTAAATAATACATAGCGGTTTGAGTCTTTCCAGTAAGAACGCTCAACACTAACCTGCACCTATTAAAGCATGTAATGGCACAATATACCATGCATTGCGACACCAAAGTGACATGTTCTTCTCTGACTTACTACAAGTTTATTCATGCTTCCTGTTGCTCATGTAACAAACAGCAGAAAAAAATATATGATCCAAGACCAAATTTAAGCACAGGGGATTCAGATTGAACCTCCCTCACTCCTGTTCTCATGAGAGCAGAAGAGCAATTCAATGTAATCTAACAAATGTCTCTCAAAATCCAAGCATTTGGTACAGACTTCAGCCGTTCTCCCAGGCATTATCCCACGCATTCATCAGCACACACATGTAATGTTCCAGAGCAGGCCGCAGAGAACTCCCTCACCATGATACCCCTACGCCAGCTACTTATAACCTTCCCTGTGAAAGCAAAGGCCCGCCATTCAAATCCCACGGTGGATACATTACTTTACCAAGAGTTGAACGACCGGACGTTTAATAGAAACGATACAACATAGCACTACAGTAGCGAAAGAGTGATGGGTTTTAGATTAGACAGGAAGAAGGCTGCCCTGTAGCAAAATGATTGCGCACATGCCGGCATTACCTTGCATCGGGCTCATCCCTATCAATAAGGATACTGTCTGCATTTAAATGTCCGATAACGACTGCTGAGTAAGGTCCAATGGGAGTAGAGAAGAATGCTGAACGGCTTCAGGTAGTGTAGAAAGCACCTATGCTTACTGGATACAAAAAGGAGTCTGCCAATTCGGTATCAATCTTCCATTTTAACACCATTTACTTGAGTATGCCTGGTTTGTGACAAATACTTTCTCAAATATTTAATTATTAATAATGTTTTTCTTTTGTAGCCTTGGTTAATATCCTTTTTTTAAAACAACAAATTGTGGAGTAGTAGCACCAGGAAAGAAAGAAAGTTTGGCAATGCAATTCTGTAATTTTCTACTGCGGTCATGCTTTTCATGCATTTTTGGGTATAACATTTTCAAATAATTTAAAACGGTTTCCAATTAGATGTTCAATACGAACCAAATATTTAGGACGACATGGATTTTTCAGACAGCACATTGTTTTGTGTAGCGATAGTTGCGAGGTGCACATAGCGAGTTGTTTTACAACCATAACTATTGTTCCAACATAAGTGCTTTATGAACAAGAGATAAGGCCGAATATCAATAAAGATCCTGAATTTCAAGGAATGGACATGTATAAATATTCCATGAGAGTTTAAGTGCCAATGATTTCTGATTATATCATGGTTACCTACTTAAACAATATCACAGGGTATGGGTCTTTTTAGTGTGTTGGTGGCTCCTCGTTTGGAAAACAACCTACCTCAGACAGAGAGTTAAGTTCACAAAGTGTACGTGTAAATTGCAATGGAAAATGGGGAATCAGTAAAAATGAACTGAAGTTTGATGGTGTATGAAGTCTTGTTTGCATAATCCAATCAATGAACAGGAACAAGCTGCACCTCACTTTCTTTTCCATTAAAATGATTTTGAGTGATCCTAAACACTGGCTTTGATCTGCAACATTGAATGAACAAAGCTCACATCAGCACTGGACTCCACCCGAGGAACTGATTTTAACATCATTAAAGGACCATAATGATCAATTTAACTGCAGATTAAACCAGCTGAATCCCTCACAACAGAAGCCAGGGGGCAAAACACAAAGTGTCTGACTGTCCATAATCAATGGACGTATGGATACTGATGACATCCCAGACAGAATTCCAGGAGTGGATCAATCCTAATTTGAATTTATCCAGAGCATCCATTCAGTACATTCATACATTCAGTTTTACACACACACACACACACACACACACACAGACTGACAGACAAAAACCAGCCGGATGGACAGCCTTAACCGTTCAAGGTCTAAGATAATAAATATGTGGTTAGAATGTTATTAACTGAATATTCTAATGCTGATGTAACAATCACTACTGGTGGTAACTGAAAGCAATGGAGTTCTAGAACACTGACTTAGAATTGTGCGGTTAAAACAACTTAGCTCCTGAGCACAGGACAGCATAGTACAGCCTACTGGGTTACAACATACAAACAAAGTGCCGGTAGAGACAATTACACAACCCACTAAGCACAATTCAGGTACATGTGCCCCTTTGGATTGACAACAAGAGTATCTGCAGGATCTTTTTCTGAATTCTTTCAGTCGACAGACATCCGAGAAGACATGCTCCTCTTACTTTATGTAACATTATATAATGCTATACATTTATTCTCTGGCTGTTTGTATCCTGTTAACCAGGCATTCACACAAAAACATTTTTTATGTATTTCTTCCTGCCAAACAGTAGGGTTTTCAAAGTTTCTACCAGACATCTTTTCCAATAGGTTGTGGCACACAAATACTCTTGTGATTTATGCACAACATTCAATAGATCCAAAGAAAGTGCTCCCTCATTACAATTTGTACATTGTCATGTCAATATGCATCCTAGTAACATGTGAACAATGAAAATAAAGTTCCCCTTCTCTCAATAATTCATATTAGCAGATAGTGCCCTAATGTCGGTCTTAATTTCACCAATAAATTCCACAGGAAACTGGGCATGACAGCTAAGAATGAACCCTGCATCCAGAGGTTGTCGTTTCATTACCTGCTGGAAATGAGCACCTTCATACTACACACCATTCTCACTGGATAAACTATATATATATATATATATATATATATATATATATATATATATATATATATATATATAACCAATATATAACTGAATGTGCCACAGCCTCTGACATAATGATGCCTTTCCATCGTTCAGAATTCAGGGTATTGTTTTGATAGCTCTGGATTAACCCAAATATCCAAATACAGGATTATATTATACTATACTTGTATTCACGATTATCTTCTTTACGTGGGGGTAAAAAATAAGAAATAATGCAGAACTGTCTGATGGGTTCTTATAGTTAAATGAATACAAGTGGCAAAATTTCTGCCTATTTACCAAAAAACTAATTTTGTCCAGGATATCGACCTAATACATGTACTACAATGCCAGGACTAAGTGCTGGGTAATATGCATGTACATCAATGCGCTGTTCAGACAGTTAGTTGCTGTTAGCTGCCGATTCATTTAACCAACATAAGCCAACATGTGCTGCAGGACAACATCAAATGGTAGTCACAACTGTTTGTATCACATGAACATTAAATGAACATTAAACAACACAGTGGCTGTTGTTTTAATTCCCTTTTGAAATAACACTAAAATCATATGCAAGATCAACTCTGGCTGACACAAAAATATTGGACAAATATGACATGTCTCAAAATGAGTGTTTTACAGAAAAGGACCAATTTCCTCACGCTAAGTTGCTTGTTAGCCTATATATAAATGTAGCTTTAATGTAGACGCTATTCTACAAAGAAGATCCACGATACCAGTCAAACCATTCAATACCACACCCAATTCAGATGTGAAACGAATGGTAAAACCAAAAACACCTACCTTCCAAGCTCATCTCCGATTTCATAATAGTCCTCAACATTTTCCTGGTTGAATACGGTCATGGTGATATGCACGACCTGCTCCCAAATATCCCAAATCAGCGCCGGCCGCTCTCAGCAATCCATTTCTGTCAACCTCTTGACATTTTACGGCGAACCCCTCTCATATTTGCTCTACAAAGGGAAGATAACGCAGGAGAGTGTCAAACATAAAATTGTACCACACACGCCGCCTGCCTTGATTCTGTTTAGCTATCCACACACGTAATAAAAAAAAATGTTTCCTTTATTTGTGCATTTTACTTTTTCATTAAAATACACTTCGATCGTCTCTCACGCGCACCTTCTTCAGCGGTGTCACGACTCGGTTCCACCCGACAACAAAGATAATTTTGAGAAACATCATAAACAGTTTCAGCCTTTCCACGACAATAATCTAAAAACTGTACCCTTCGCAGAATAGCGTTTAAGCAAAACCAGGAAGGCAAATACACTCACCATAAACGCTCATCGTTGCCTAGAGAACACAGAGATGTGTTTGGGAGTGCAGATCTTACGTTACCACTAAAATACGAATTGTTCGTACCGCACCGAAATCTGCTCAATTTCCTGGAGCCAAGCAGGTGTAAACCCTTTCCATTAGTGCACAAAGCGCATGAAATATACACACTCACGTCTTAATAAAACAACAGTTGTACTTTGCCAAACAGACTGATTTAAGTCGGCTTCGGCCTTTTCTTCCATTTCATGTAAAGAACTAACAAAATCACCAGAACACAGGAACTCGATAACAGCAGAAAAACAGAAGTAGCTACCTACCGTCGACTCTCCACATCCGTCAGTTTCCAGCTAGCGGGTGCTCCCTTCTCACACCGCGTTAAAAGGATGAGCGTTTTTCAACGGAGACATTAAAAAAGGCAATATTTCAGGAAATGCGAGGATTGTAACAATGTAGTACTGGTGGTGTGTGGCTTTCTCAGTGTGTGTTCAATGTAATGTTATAGCCTACACGGCGCTGGAGCGCTTCTGGTCTCAAGGAGGCAGCATAGTGCGATTACCCAAGAGGAAATACACTTTGGCTAAACCAATAGGAATTTCTTTGAAAACGATCTAGCTTCTTTGGATTTCAAGTCATTCAAAAGAGTCTGCATGAATTGAATCGGAAGTGTCAGACCCTCACGTTAGTCAAAACAAAACAAATCTCGAAAAACCGGCTTCGCCATTTCAATAGCGCGCTGTTATTGTTTGTTTTGTTAATAGGACTGTGACTGTCCATATCAAAACCAAAATCATGCACTCATATACTGGCGGTATACTAGAACAGGTAATTGCGCAAAACATTCCACACACACACACACACACACACACACACACACACACACACACACACACAGTGGTTACTAGAAAGTTAAAATCAAATACATATAGACGTCATTCCTATTGCGCCTGGTGTACCAATGTATTGTTAGATTTAAGCTAATTTCCTGTTGAAATTACTGGGTATCACCTCAAGTAAAACTAATCTGAAGCTTAGGTCACTTGAAATGTGGCTTAAGATCACAGTGGAGCAGTGCTCTTGCCTCTGCCATGCCATTAATATTAAAGAGCCATTTCAGTGGTAAGAGTATGGTTAAACAACTTTTAGCATTTTGCTAATAGCCATACCACTCTAAACTTTCCCGCCTACTCGAGTCAAATTGGGTGCACTTGGATGGGAGACCTCCTGGGAATACCAGGTTGCTGCTTGTGGTGGCACTGGTGGGCCAGAATGGAGCAGTTGTACAGTGCAGTAACCAGGATACCGTGATGAGGGAGACACTCTCCTCTTAGAGACGTTATCTGTGGTTCAAGTGCACTGTGGACATTAACCCTTTGAAGAGTCGGTTTTTGGAATGGTTTTTCAAAATTCTAAGTCAGTATTCTAGAAAATTGCTTTCATTTACCAGCAGGGATTGTTACATCCGCATTAGATTATTCAATTATGAACATTCTATTCACATAATTGAGATATTGCACCTTACAGAGTTAAAGATCTCATGGAACTCATCGGGAGAACAGAGGTATTAATCCCAATGTCCTGATAAAATTACCAAACTGGCTCCCACTTGATTGGCCACACAATCCCATGCACTCCTACCTGAATTTCTTCTCCAAAGAGTCCTCAGACGACCTTCCCTCCCAGGTAAAATGAATGTTAATCGCACTATAAGCACTGCAGCGAAGTAGTGGGCCCTTGCGGTTATGGCGAGCTGCCATGCAACCTCAATATGGGGACCACATGTTCGCCCCTCTGCTGTCTGAAAGACATGCTTTGTATAGTTAACATGGCTCTTTGCTGTCATACAGAGTGGGTGGGATTTTAGCCCCCCATGAAGTCATGCTCAGTACCAACCCCCTTCTGAGGTAGAAGCTTCATACACAGGGGTGGCAATTAGGGTGTGGCGGCTTTGAGCTTTGTTTCATCTTTTTATCAGTCACTTAAGGAATAAGTGGTCTGCTGTGTAAAACGGCAACGTCTGCATGTTGGATTGTTGATAACACAAAATATTGCAAGCACATTTGACAACATATTTTTCAAATTTGGGGAAAAAAGGGACATGGCTACTGACCTGTACACTTTATTGGGGGGTAATGTATTTTTCATATTTTTGGATATGTGTGCTTTCTTAATTTGGTAAAATACAATTATTTCTTCTACAACACCCCTGCTGATTTAATGCCTTATGAGGTCTGTAATAAACGGTACTAAGAGAAGTTAGATATATGGGAGGGTCACATTGTTGCTATAGCAACATGAAAGAGAGGACAATTAAAACAATTGATGTCCTGTCTGCCTTTCAGGGCCATCCTATATTGGGCTCCAGAGGGAGCAAGGAGCCAGGTTCCCTTCAAATGGGGTATATGGTACACCCATTAAAGAGAGTTTAGTGTTGAGGGGTGGCAGTAATTGCACAGAGTTTATATAGACAATGTATACATAGGAAAATACCTCATTCAAATGTAGCTGTGGTCTATGTACTTTACCCAAAGCTCTCTCCCACTGAAGTGTGTGCATATCCTGGAACATGGCTGCTTCAGTGCAGTGCCATTGATGTATTGTCCAGTCAGGTAAAGGACAAAAGTTGCTATATTTTCACTTTCTAGTCAACAGAGGAAGAGAGAAAGTGTTTGTGTGTGTGAGAGAGAGAGAGAGAGAGAGAGAGAGAGAGAGAGAGAGAGAGAGAGAGAGAGAGATATGCCTGTGGATGGCATTTTAACTGAGGTGCTCAAGCAGACAAAGCCTTTAAGAAGTCCTTTCAAAAAAAGGCACATTTTGACCCTAACATGTACCGTGGCACATATTTAGGAATCTTGCGAAGATTCTCTGAGAGAAATATGTTGGTTCTAATAAAAGTCATTTTCTTCACTGAAATCTTCATAGATAGCTAACATTGAACAATCTTCCCACCTAATATAGTGTTTTGTGTCATAATATGTGTTTATATCAGTAGCCTCATTGGTAATACCAAAGGCCATTTTTCTAATGTGTACATGCATATGATTTTCATATTATGTGCTCTTAACAGATGGCTGCTGACCTAAATGAATTCTCAGAATATATGCCGGATTGCTTGCAAACATTTGATAGGATGGGATAGAATAAGCTTTTTGTCCCCAAGGGAAATTTGTCTGTGTAAAATATTGAACAATGCAGACAGAAAAACAGCTACTCAATTTACAATGTTTGTTCACAGTGGTGGCTAATATCAGATGTGATATTCGATATACAGTGCCCATGTTTTGTGCAAATGAAAAGTGGAAAGAAAATTGACTTGGAGATATTGAAAAATGTAAGTGTTCTCTAATTGTGTTCTACATTTCAAAATATGCTCACTACAGCAGCTATTATTCCCAAAATGGTTGTCTGTGTAATGATGGTTATTTTATCAACCAAATATGGTTAATCAGAGAGCAGAGATGCAGTGTGTTTTCCCACAGCATTTTCAGTAAACAACCTTGCTGGATTTTGTTTAAATTATGAAGATAGGCCTACAGCCAGAGAGCATTTACAATGTTATTCATTCTTCAGCAGTCATCTTTGTGCGTAAATACTTATCAGAATTTTATTTAGCTTTAATATTTATTTACAATTATAGTTCAAAATAGCTGTACATAGGTGCCCAAATTTCAGTAGTTACTGGACTGGCATTAAAGCTAATGGACAGAGTAGGTTATCACTTTTAAAATACTCATTTTAAAAGCCATTTCTGCTGAGCTAGGGATTATGGGTAGCATATTCTGAGTCTTGCAAAAATAAAAAGGAAGACAGTTGATGGCTGAGTGCCATTCTCTGGACTCACAGACTCGTGGACTCAAAGGCATGTTCTCGTCAAGTCCATGAGTGCCTTGGGCTGACCATTGTGAAAACAGCATTTTTGGCAAGTGCTCTTATGTCTTTTCACATTTTTGTATCAATGCAGACTTACCTGCCTCTAGAAATATGCCATTGAAGTCCGCAAATGCACATCACACAAGTCCAGAAGGCTCAGTTTGGGATTCAGCCATTGTTCAGGACTGGAGCCCTTTGCAACCCGTTCGGATTGTAAAAGCTGTGTGTTCTTGTTCCCTGCTGGGTCACAGGTTTAAAGCTTGCTGCTTTCTGGGAATGTGCCCTTGGTTTTGTCAGCAGTTCCAACAGGCCTCTCAGCCAGCTTGGACACCCCCTTTACCCCATTAAAAGGTTACATAACTTGTTGCACAGATTCCCTGAAGCAGAGCAGTGCAAATGTATAATTTCAGCTTGATTGAGCAGACACAGCTCTGTACATTGATGCAGACTGCCCACAGGGTCATCTAAGAGTAACCAGGGAGTGTGATGTGACATCTTCGGTGCATAAGTATGTGTGACTGGGCATGCATTCTGTGTGTGTGTTTTGTGTGTGTCAAGTGCTGTCAACTGTGTTGTTGCTACAATATACAATTGCTTGTTTTCATGCGAATGAGTAAGAGGGTGCAGTCAGTCCTTTTAATTAGATGCTGAAAAACTGTTGTGCCTGAGGATTCGCAACAAGTAATACCGGTATGCTCAGAAATGAGCATGGTGCTAGCGTGAAGCCAGACACCAATTAAACAACACACTGATGGGGTCACTGACACTGACAAATAAACACAGGTGGACAACCTGTCAGCCCGCCCACTGGTGCACACTACACAGTTTAATATTAACCTGGTCACACTGGTAATCACCAGAAAAAGAGGAATGACCTTGGACAATTCTAGTCGCTCGCTCAGCCCGGCAATGCATTTCCAATGGGAACATAGAAGTACTGAATCATTCTTTAATTGTTGTTCTGTAACCAGAGGCTGTTTACGGCCTACGGCTCGCCCAGGGCCCTTGGCTGCGGCCTACCTTCACAGATCATCATTCATCTTTCTCGTACAGTCTGATAGTGATTCATAGCAGGAATCCTTTACCCTTTCTTCCCAGAAGAAGAAACTGAATAAAAATCATAATTATTACCACCATTAGTAAAGATCATTATAAATTACAATTATGGTCTTGTAACAATGAAAGGAATTGTTTTCTTACTGACAGCAACGACTGGCATTTCTACAGATGAATCTGCTTAAATACTCCTCATATTATTTCCATAAGCAAAGGCACCGTGCAGTTGCCACTGTGAGTGCAAAAGGAATCAGGGTACTCGGTAACAAAACTATCTGAACATTCAAATTAGATTTTAAGTATGTCCTCGATAAGCGTGTGAAGCTTTGTAACATGATTTATGACAGTGTGTAGACACTGTTTTTTACTGTTGCTCTGGCATTTGCATTCGACCAACAGCTGTCGAGCTACATTTAAAAATTAAAAATATATTTTATATTTTGACAGTATATGTAGCCTATCACCTGAATATATTAGGCCTAAAGCAGAGGTGGAAAGTCCAGGGGTCAGAAAGTAAAAGTCCTGCCATGTTTTTCCTCCACCCATGAACTGAGCCATCTGATTTCACTAATTGGTTCTACCTCCTGGCTTAAGAATTGTGCTAATTAGCAAATCCAGGTGATTGGAACAAAATACTGGGGAGGACTTTTACTTTCTGAACCTGGACCTTCTTCTACCTCTGGTCTATACGTTCAATGATCTCACGTTGTGAACAGATGAACCACTAGCCGATATTATGTCTCTGTAGATAAATGTTTTTTGTAGATGTTTATTTATTTTTTTAATTTTTATTTTTATTTCACGCAAATCTCTGCGGTAGTCTAGAAGCTGATCTATTTAGTGTAATTAGCCTACAGTAAATCGGGCTACAGCACAAGACAAAGAGATGAGGTTGAGGTTCGTAGAAACCGTTGAGTTGGCGCCATCTGCCTGCTCATACTTGTATGGCAAACTGCACATGTTGCTGAGACAATTGATTAAAACACGGTATGGTAGAATAATTAATTGAATAAAACGTTATTAAAGCAAACATGAAAATATGTCTAAATTCAGCGGTGCTAGGCAAAAATGGTGTAAATGAAAAGCAAAAACATGAATTATTAAAAATCATAGTAAACGATTTGCTTTCTGTAGCCTACATAGTTGGAGAAATATATAAAGAAAGCAATATTTAGAGAAAACGTCTTGTAGATATAATTTGAATACTAAAGTCCAATCTCACTGCATGTTTTTATCTGCGTATTCTCACTATTTATTTTTAAAATTCTAGAGATTTTTATTTTCGAATTTTAACGTAAATTCAAAAGCAATTATTTTAAACGTGAAGCTGCTTCACTCAGTTGAACATCGTTATTCATATTTGTTTTGATCTCTACACATCTGAGAAAACCCAAATCGTCATTGGTGTCTTGCACGCTGTTGTCGTCACTAAGGATCGCCATTTAAAGACAGGCTACCTAGTTTTCCATTCGACAACTGTCATTGATACTGCAGGTGTCCTGTCACATGCCCGAACTTGTCGGATAGATTGCAGGTACAACATGTACGCCATTCACCTTGTTACTAATGAAGGTGAACTGAGCAACATTTCAGAGGGGTAGGCCTAGTGTGCCTACCATCTATAAAAGGTGTATATTGTAAAAGCACAAGGTATAATGTCACACCCGTGGTTATATAATTTCCATCTGTAAACCCACGTGCTGTGGAAGATATTAGAAGAAGACACCACTCACTCTGCAAACCTTTCTGATTAGAATGACGATGCCGATAGGCTATATTTCTTCTGAGGGTATAGAATAGAATAGAATAACTTAAATTTGTCCATTAGGGAACTTCAGTTATAGTTTCCAGCAGTAAAAAAGACATAGACAGTGGGGCAGACCCACAAACACAAACAAACATGTTAAATAAACACATTCAATTGTATTGTGGGACATGCTTATGATATGCATTATCATGTAACAATTTGTATTTTGACAAGACTTGATGCCTTTCTATGGCCGGCAGCAGAGTTACTCTTCATTTATCCTGCTGCAGAAACCAGGGAATATAGTGACTTTCTGATGTTACCATGTTGTTCCTGGATCTTGTTATTCACTACCCCCCTGTTTCGTTTCGTTTTCTATACCAGGGGACTTTCCAACACATCAAAATCCCAGATATTGCAAGTTGTAAATTAAACATAATTCCATACCAGGTCAGATTGTTGACATCCGCTCAAGTGAGCCATGCTAAATGCTGTGATTATTATTAATAATAATAATAATAATAATAATAATAATAATAATAATAATAATAATAGCTTTCTTTGTATAGCACCTTTCATGCACAGTGCAGCTCACAGTGCTTCACAGGAATAATAAAAACAAAGGAAGACAGGGAATAGCACAAAAACCATAGTCAATTACACAAGTTAAAAGAAATTAAACAAGATTAAGAATAAAAAATGAAATTAAAGAGAAATTAAAAATATTACATATTGATAAAATATATATATTTTAAAGTAAAATGTGAATAGACAGTACATATAAGTATAACATGTGAATAAACAGTAAAAAAAGAAACCAAGGACAGAAGAAGTGTTGTTTCTTATTGCATTTGGCGCTGTGATTGTCTGTTACGTGAAACTGAAAACTCACCGTGCAACCTTTTTATTTTTGCTTTAGTGAGATGACGCCATCTAGTGCTTATAAGTTAAATTACTACACCGGGTGATGTTGACAACGCAATTTTACTGAACCGGCAAATAAATCTCCGTGTCAATATTAAAAGACGCAAACTTTATGGAAGCGGGGGAAATGAATACTGTGTTAAGTTGTTAGAAAATTATGCATGCATATTTGATAAAACCACATGACAAAATCTGACAGTGATTAATCATTCTGGATGTTTCTTGACTTCACTTAATCTCTTTAGAGCAGAGGTAGCCAACATGGTGCCCGCGGGCACCTGGTAGCCCGCAGGGACCACGTGAGTCGCCCGCGAGGCATGTTCTAAAAATAGCACTAATCACCATGGAGATCTGTCTAAATAAAAATTGTATTGAATTGTGTTGCAGGGCAATCAAAGGAAGTAATAATATCTAAGTCTCTTCACATATATTATTATTATTAAAAGGTGATCTGTGCAACTTTATGTTATTCAGGAAGTAGCCCTCCGTACTACTCAGTACCCTTGAAGTAGCTCTCAGTTTCAAAAAGGTTGGTGACCCCTGCTTTAGAGCATATTGTGGCGGTTCAATGAAAACACTTTGCTGTTAATGCAAAAGGTTTTCGACTGTTTGACCCGCGATTTCAGCCCTCTCGAGAGTTCTGCCTGAACAGAAACCACTCTTTTCCCCCTCGGCGTTTTTGGCTACCTCAGACCTCTGGCAGTACTTGATATTTTACTGCTGTTCGTGGATTTGCCCTATGGGTTTTTCCTCCCTGGATGACAAATGCTCACACCCCCGTTTACCCAGCATGCACGGGGGCTCGTTCCTGCCAGGGCTTCTGTGTGTGGTCTCCACGTTGCCTTTTTAAAAATTATCCTGGGGAGTCTAACTCTCGCACCTGCTCAAGCTCTCTTCTGTTTAACTAGGCTGTCCTGTGGTAAGCATCATTGCTCGCTCTGTTTTTCTGGGACTGTTATCAAGACTGGAGGGATTTTTCCCCGTTCCCTCCACCGTCTGGCCTTAGTTTTTAGCTGAATGGAATAGGCTAGCCTACTGTGCAAGACTGATGCTTGCAGTCTCTTCTCTGACTACAGATTCTGATACAGCCATGATTTAAGCCATTCATACACAAAGTCTAATTGTTTTTATTGAAATATGTGATTAAAATTGTATTACAGCCATTACTCATTTTCACATCAAGGCACATGTGAGAGGGTGTTTTGTTAAGCCCCAGACATAATTGAACTGTTTTTGATGTAGCTGTTGTTATGGGTGTGCGTTTTAGGTAGAGTTGGGACTAATGACAGGTTCTTGTTTATGTGCTTGTCCCCCCTACCTCAAATTTTTAAAACATGCTTGTAAACCAGTGCTGCAGGAGGTGTAATAAACAACATGTTGTAAAAGGTGGTAAACAGAAAGAGGTGTGTGTGTGTGTGTGTGAGAGAGAGAGAGACAGAGAGAGACTAAGGACAGAAGAAACAACACTTCTTCTGTTCTTAGTTTTTTTTTTTTTTTTTACTGTTTATTCACATGTTATACTTATATGTACTGTCTATTCACATTTGAATTAAATAAATATATATTTTTTATCAATTTTTAATATTTTAAATTTCTCTTTAATTCCATGTTTTATTCTTAATCTTGTTTTATGTTTTTTAACTTGTGTAATTGACTATAATTTTTTGTGCTATTCACTGTCTCCCTTTGTTTTTGTTATTCCTGCACTGTTTATGAAAGGTAACCAACAAACACCCGGACAGTGCGGGGACACATTTAAGACCCACTTCTGGCTGTGTTGTCATTCCTATTGAGGGCCATGTTAAAACTACAAGATTCTGGCGTCAATCGTCTCATTAACGGGCTGCAGGTGCGGCCGTAAATCACTCTTGTTTACCTAGCTGCTCCTAACAACAAAATAAACCCTTTTAAAAATACAGGTGACGCAGAAACATCGGGGCCTTTCTTTTGTTCTCGCCTCGATGCCCCCGAGCGAATGTTCCCCTCACCCTGACAACAAAATGATGGGTATAAGACGCGCGGATTTTACGATGTGCTCTACCAGCTGTTTTGTTCGTGAAATCAACGTTGAGGGCATTTGCGATTATTTATATCCTTGCAGTCTTCACTGCCGGCAGCGGTTTTTTTTTTGTGTTTGCTCGGAATACCAGCTAGCGCCACTGCACATAGTTCTCTTTGACGAAAGAATTAATAAATGGTAGTTATCTTTAACAACATACCAATGTGTGGGTTCCGCGTGGAAGAGATAGGATCGACTACACCGGCCTTGGACCTTAAAGGGAGTGTAAAGTGGCTGACAAGTAGTTAAAATAACTATACATTATCACAGAGGGATAGTATATCCACTACATATCCACCAAATATCTATTCAAAGTAATGTCAATAAATATAATAAACACACATCTCAAGTCAGACATAAAATCTATTGAAAAAACCTCAGGATTGTGTGGGCGTGGTCGGGACCTCGCCGTCACCCCGCCTCCCCCTTACAGGCACATGGTCACACTGGCATTCTGCAGCCATGGTTGATCGAATTTGGTAGACTACTGTAAAAAGCTCAGGAAGCGTATCAGATCTCTAAAAATAGCTAGTATAATAGCTTCTGAGCATAACTGATTTACCGGACCTGGAGCGGCATGTAGCAAAGTTTGCGAATCCACACTAAATATGTAACATGTTGGGCTTTTATACTACCCGAAGGAGGATGTAGCTAAGCTTTCTAATGATACCAAAATGACCTCTCTAATCCAAATTTCAAGCAAGTTATGTCCCATTATATTTGGAATGCAATCAAGCCATGTTTTTGAGAAAAACCCCTTCAAAGTTCAGCTGCGAAAGTTGCCTTAACTACTGAAGAGAAACTTGGCTGGGTCTCATAACCGAAAAAACGAAACTCTGCTGTTAGCTTGTCATATTATGTTTAAATGCTTCAAAACTATAGTTTGACATGGCATCAAGACACACAGATAATGAAAGCCAAGACATTTTTCGAGAAAAATTAGATGAAACTGAATAACTCATTAGCTTGTCGCTGCAAAAACAGCATTGTGTGACTGGTTACAAGCTGGCTATAACGTTAGCCTCCAAACGTTCAAAGATCCGGTGCTATAGAACACCTCACATATGTTACTGTTTTTCTCCGTATAAGTTTTTTCTGTTATTTACCAAACACCATGTAGGCTAATACCAGTTTCTCAACATAAATCAGAGCATCCAGATTAAATTGTAATGTTTTTCACATGAATCCGCTTAGTCACTCCTATAGCCTATTCGCAGAAATGGTCAGAAAACGGCCACAGCTAACTTCGATAGCGTACATATCCCCATTCATATCCATGAAGGAATGTCGGAAACAATGGCAGATAAATTTAGCAAATTGTGAAACGGAAACTTTAAAAAGAAAATAAATGGGATGAAATAGCGGGTTGAAGCAGGAGAGAGACTGGGAGAGAAAGTAAGAACCGAAAAATATCTAAATAACTACAGCTAAAGATTACAAAACTATCGATAATGCAGACAAAGTTTCTCCATAGCAAACAATTGTTTTGCTCAGACTCAAAGAGGCTGTTTTAGTGGGACAAAATAGGTTTATTTGCCTCTAACTATGGGAGGAGATATGCAATGACATTAAAACATGTATTGGCCATTTGTCATGGATCATGCCTTTTTCTCCTTATCTCCGCGTTTTGAATTCCTTTTTTCTTTTACCGGTAATCTATCGGATTTTTTGTGTTCCGCTACGGGTTTTGCTTTCACCTCTGTGATTAGTGAGTTCACCTGTCCTGCATTTCCGCTCACTACTTATACCCCGCTTCCTCCTTTTCTCGTCGCTTCCATGTTATTTCATGTAACATTCTAGCTGGTAAAGGTATAGGAAGTTGTGCTGCTATCGACCGCTTTGCTTCTCAACGCGGGACTTGTTAGCAGTACAATTTAGAAAAAAAAGTATAGTGCGCTCTTTCGCTCTTTTATTTCAGAGCAGAGGTTTTGGTTTCTTTGTTTTCCACTCAAATGTTTGAGTGCTCTCACTCTAAGTTTTAGGGGTCCTTTATTTTCCTCATTCCTTTCTTTTTGTTCACTCCACAACGGGAGTTAGATAAGCGTGACTGGTTATTTCTTTTGTTTTGCTCGGATATCGAGTGCCTCTTTTTTTATCGCAAGGTTATTTGTGTTCTCCTTATTTCCCCCGTCCACTACGGATTATTGTCCGTTTTAGTGGTGTTCATTTGAACACTTTAAGATTTCTCATCTGTCGCATCTGGACCTCCAATATTTTCTATGTGTCTCTGGCATAGAGATCCCCTACACCATTAATTCTGGTGGTTAATGATGTCGTGAACCACCTGTCTGTGGCCAATAGTAATAATTTGAACTCCACCCATTTAATCCCCACATTGGAATAGATGGAAATGGATAGATGGATATAGATCGATATTGCAATGAAATTGAAATCTCATACTGTTGCTGATGCTTAATACATGCCATAACAACCACATATAATGTAGTCTGAAGCAAAGTACGGATTTATTTTTACAGTCCCTTTAAAAGAGAAAGCATCTTTGTCTGAAACATGCACTATACTATGTGGCACAATTCCCAAATCTGGTGGATGTTTTCTCACACTGGATTCAGCCACTTTTCTGTGATGGCACATGGGCCTAGTTAATGTATGTATTTTTTCAGAATACTGTGATATGCAATTAGCAAATTTCTACGCATAGATAATATGCAACTGTGAAGTCCCCCCCCCCCCCCCCATTTGGAACGGGGGCCATTATGCCGTCTCATCTGTGATCACATCTCCAACTTGAGTAACTGCCATGCCGCCCTGGGAATTGGGACCCATGAAAATATCTCACATTGGGCCCCACAACCAGGCCACCACATCCCTCCAGAATTACAGCACAATTTGTTGAGGGCCCCTGTCACACATCATCCACACTCTGGCCAATTGATACATTGGCCAAACATGCTCTCCAGCTCCACTCTGCAGTCTGACCTTACCATTGTACAAAATTTGGAGACAGAATGGCCTATCAGTGCCGGTATATGTAGTTTTCTTTTTTTTTGGGGGGGGGTTGTTTTGCAGTAGGCTGAGACAGATGAATCTTCTGGATGATGATTCCCAGCAGGGACACCTCAGCATGATGCCCTGCCTCCCCTCCCCCAGCCCAGGTTTCCTGTCATGAGACATTGTTGCCCTGCACCCCCTTTAACCCGACAGGCTGTTGGCTCACATTAGAGTGCCCACTCTGCCCTCTCTGTGCTAGCTGACTTCACTAACACGTGACACCTGACCCTGTCTTGTGGTATGAACAAACCTGAGGCGATGTTCACCTGTGCGAGGTTCACCATGGGGTCCTTTTCTGTAATTACGTTCACAGCCTTATTCCCCAAGACATACCTGTATTCTTGTTTATAGTCTTTATGGAACAATAAAGGATAGACAAAGTTAACTTGATAGATTTCATTTTAGTGTACTACCTCTTTAGTAGTGCATTCAGTATCAATGCAAGTCTTGCTGCAGCACAGAGATGAAATGTGTGTGTGTGTGTGTGTTTGTGTGTGTGTGTGTGTGTGCGCGTGTGTGTGTGTGAAGAGTAACTCCATAGAACTAAAAGCTGTTTCCCTCCTCAGAAAAGAGGATTTCCCATTGTGGTAGAAAAGGGGTTTAAGTCGGTAGCATCATGGGCCCGGTGTGTCCCTGGCTCACAGCCTGTGATCAGTGGGTAGGGCTTCAGAGAGGGATTTGACCAATAAACTACAGTTCACTGAACTCTCAGTTGGAACACTCCTCTATCTAATTAACTTAATTATGCCACTGTCAGTGATTTTCAATGTACTAAATACATCTTTAATGGCAAATGGGATTTGACACTGCTTTCATAAATTCCGTAATCTCTCGCATCGTTCAGGGTAGAGCTGCATATTTTTGTACTAAGCCTCCAGCAGCTACCTAGGCCAGGCCACGGCTCGTAGTGTAGTCCTGTGACTGAATTAGACTGTGATCACATCAGCCACCCCTCCTTCGGTTTGGTGTGCCATTTGACCCATTAGTGATCAATGGCCCAGCTTTTTGTCATGGGCATGTTTAGGACATCATTTTTTCCCAGAGGGAGCTGACTTTTGAACACATGAAACGCGGGTATTAAAAACAAATAAAAGTAGAAACGTAAAGCGATTTGTAATTATTCTGCGGTCGGAACACTTCTGTTAAATCCATTTTGGTTTCACCATATTTTCCCCCATGATAAAAGGCGCTGTATAACCGAATATTCCTAACTAACGAGCGCTCATTTCCCCTCATATGGCTGTGTGTATTTGTAGCATGTTTCAATCATGAAGGCTATTATGTTTAAATGCTTATCTTACCACAGCAGATATTTCAAAGAGAACGAGAAGAGGATCAAATTGACAAAAAAGTACTTTGCATTTCAATTTCAATTTAAGTCTTAAATTTCAGAATCTTTTTATGAACCCACAATACGTAATTACGTTTTTTATTGCTGCACAGATGATTATGTTAACTTGTAATTTAATGGTTATACACATTGCAATTTAAAGACCTTAGCTATGCTTCAGCTTTGTTTGTTTACTTTTTTCTGTAAGAAATTATGTTTTTTTTTTCTTCCTGAAAACACAACTGCATAATTTTCAGAGGGGGTGGGTTTTTTATTTCAACAAATCTAAAATGTATGATTCACAGTTAGTGGGTTTTTTGCTAAGTTTTCATAATATCCACTGCTAAAATGTAATATCCACAACCAGAGTGGCAGTGTACCATAATGGTTAGGGAACTGGGCTTGCGGCTCTAAGATTGTAAGTTGGACTCCCAGATGGAGCACTGCCACTGTACCCTTGAGCAATTGCTTAATTTAATATCCAGCTGTATAAATGGATTGCATGTGAAAAGAATGTAGTCTGTTTAGGTCACTCTGGATGTGAGCATCTGCTAAATGCCTTAAGTGTAAATATCGTACACAACTTTAATTTTTTAAATATCGTCACCTTCTTAAAATAATCACCTAAGTCATATTTTCAAGTTTTTCAGAAAACAGAATAAACTGAACCAAATACAGAATATATGATATTTGTTAATCATTTCACACAAAAAGGGTATATCAATAGATGACTATTGACTTACAAATAACGCTGTCTGTCAATTATGTAACATAAGAGGATTAAAGACTAAATAACTACACAACATTTATAGCCTAGCCAAATATTGTAGTAAACATTATCACTTACCATTCGGGGACGAGTCCAGAATCATGGAAATGACTTCATTTATGTTGATTTTCTTTGTGCATCTTGAAGCAGCCGCCATATTAATAACTTGTAAAAATGCCTAAGTCAAAATTTATTGTGACTTAGGCAAACATACAAACAGCCTAAGAGCACTCTTGACTTAGGCGATTACATTACCGGGGTAAAACAGCATGATCCTTTCAATTAAGGATCTAGGCAACTTTACCAGAGGTGGCCAGCATCATGAAGAGCTGATTTAAGCAAAAATCTCATGTTCCTCAAAAAATGACTTAGGCGATTATTTTAAGAAGGTGACGATATCTTACACAAATTAAATTTTTTGTCTGGTTCTATCTCCATTCTCAAATTGCAGATTGATAGAAAACTTGTTTGCTTGGACTTTTCTTGTGAGTTATTCAGACTTTTTTATTTGTGTTATGTCAGCAGCTTACCAAAAGTAAGACTATTTGTTTACATTAACCTATATTGTGTTTTGTGATTGCCAAGACATTCATTAGTTTTGTATAATAATAATAATAATAATAATAATAATAATAATAATAATGACAAGGACCGTAAGGATAATGGTAATGACAACAATTATTCTTCTTCATATTATTATTATTAGGCTTATGCATAGCAGTTTAGTCACACATTAGTTTTAATAATCTAATAACACAAGTAGTACAATTCATTTACATGCAGAAAATGTAAAACGGCGAAATGATTTACTTATTTTGCACAAAGTAGCATAAACCCCTTAGAGCAGATAACCTTCACCTGTATGTGAACCATTATTTTCAATGGGTTTCTCAACGAATAACCTTGGCTTTATGTTAAGCTTTATGTTTGAAAGTACATGCTCAGTGAGAGTTACGTGTAATCCCCAATACTGTAGGGCAGTTAGAGAGACATCACATGAGTTTAACAGAGAGCTCAGCAAGCCATACTCCGCGCTTGGAGGTGCGTTCGTTAATTGCTAGTACCTCCGTGACCTCTGTCTAAGTGTATCCAGCGTGCATATTCAGATTGTGTCTAGGCTGTTCCACTTCTCTACAAGGTGTGGGAAAAGTATTCAAGCGATTTGTTTTGTGAGACCAGCGTTGTTCAATGAATTCCGTGCTCCCGAAAAACGTTAACGGAAAGGTTCTACCAAATCAAACCCAAAGTCCTGCCCCGACTTTCTGAGATGATTCTGTTTCCATGGTGACAGGAATTTCAGTTTGCTGTTTTTTTCCCCCCCTCTTTGTTAAATGTAGATCGTTTAGCTTTTTTCAAAAAGTGACCTGGACCTAGAGCCCTGTATGAGAACCTGCTGTTTCCAACACTGATGAGGCCGAATAATGTGGCACTTAATTTTATTTTGAATTTCATCTTCAAGCTGTGGGGTCAGGGCTGCTGGGAATAGGGTTGAGTCTGTAAATGGTCCCCCCTCCCCCCAAACCCTGCCCTGAAGTGGGACCTTGGCCCGCCCTTCCTTTCTGTCAAAGGGAAGGCAGGTGGTCTTCTCTCAGGGCAAGCAGGTCTCATCAACCTGTGCTTTCATTGAAATAATGGCCTTTAAGTACAGTTCAATTATTGCTCTAATTGAGGTCTCCAGCAATCCCAGAATGCTTGTTTTTTTGGGTTCTTCCATGAACTTTCATACGAAGAACCCTTAGGGGGGTTCTCGTAATTGCTGCACTTGTGTGCAAAAACATCGGCGAACAGCGGAAAGGGGGTGGGCGTGATTAGTCTGGCGAGCAAACAGTCGCGATGGGGTGTGGTCCCGGCTCCCTTGAGGGCAGCCTGGGCTCCATAGTTTTTGAGGAAATTTCCCATCAGGACAGATTCAGGAAAAAACAGATTGTTCATTCTTAATTCTCCAAACACACCTTTAAGAAGGTTTTCTGTGAGCTCTACAAAACTCAACGTGTACAATCTTGAAGAGTATGGTAGTGTGCCCCTATACCCCGGGCGGAAATTGGCTTTCACTTCACATACCCATTCTGGAACAATCTATGACAGTATAGATTAGTAGAACCCACAGTTTGCACTCATAAATCATAAGGATCATGTTTTGTTTTTATGGAATCCCTGGTGGCTTCCAGGCATCACATGCAGCTCAGAATTGCAGGGCAAGGGTATTGTAGGCCTGCTAAAAAATGTAAGGTACCTGTCATTAATTATCATTGAGTATTATTCAATTTTTACATGTTTTTTCAACATGAAGTAGCACATATGGTTAATTGTTTTGAGGTGTGGGGTTAGAAAGAATACAACTCACTTATTCTACAAAAAGAAAGTTCATCATTATGTCGCACCAGATAGTGACATGGTGAAATTAAATTTTTAAAAAAATATTTCTGGAGCATGTGTGATATAAAATTTTGTATTCTTTATTTCGTAATATGAAGTCTTGACTCTGCTCCTCAAACCAAGATGGTGATGTTTATTTTCTTATGCACATTGGAAATATTAGGAGGAATGTGACCCTATGCTCACAGTTCTGCAAAACTAATTTTAAACTCTAGTTTGGCACTCATGTGGCCACAAGAGGGCCCCGTCTCTCAGTTGTAACTGATTGTACTGTTAAAATGTATTTGCAACACTGAAAGGAAACATATTGGATCCATATTTGTCTGTTTAAAAAAATATATATAATTATGCAATTATAATTATTTTTATTTTTGAAAACTACCACTTAATTGTTCTGGTCATAGGGTGTATGTTGTCAAAATATTCTACAGTATATACACAATTAAAATCAACGTTGTTCTAAGTGTCTTTAAAGAAGATATCTCAAACAAGAAAAGATTTACGTTAAATTACGTCACATTGTCCAAGAATCGAACTATCGCAACAATATGGTATTAATGTTCATTTTCATGGAGGCTGCATTTTAAAAAATTATATTTCATGATTTGCTGCAACTATTTAAATTCTCTTTTTTGCTTTTGAGTCTCCTTTAAAATACAAAATGTATATTTTATATACTAAAACTATAAAAGTGAATCTTCTAACTTTTTCTTATTTAAAAAAAACCCCAAAACAACAGAACTAACAACCTACAAAAATAATAGGAGGCGATATGCTGATTTAATAGGACAGCAGTAGTTGTGCACACTGTGACATATGTCCTCTGGTAGCATCACAGGATCTGTGCATTAACAAAGTTATGAGGCCAGAGGAGACTGAAGCCATAAATCACCCGGGGGCTCCGGAAAGTATTCGGTTACTGGCTGAGTGACACTTCTTCAAAGATTTTAAAATAATCCCGTTGTTCTCGCTGACACAACTTGGGGATGGGCAGCTGTTTTGGTAAGGCAGGCCCAACCTGCAGCCTGGAGGGCCTAGAGCTGTGACACATTCGAGGGGTGAACGAGTTCCTGGCAGCTGGTGTCAGAGGGGGACTGAGGGTGTTAAGGGCCTTGGGCAGAATATTTTACTCAGTCGAGGCAACTCAATGAGCGAATATAAAAGAAGAGGCGGGCGAAAGAGAGTTAAACAAACTCAAGCTTCCAGCCAAATTAGTGCGAACCTGCGCTTATCTGTATTTTCTTTTTTTAAACAAAAGTGTTGTGTTTTCTTTTAAAGGAATGCTTTTCGCTGGAGAATTTGAAAAGAATGGCAAAGATGGTTTTGCGTTACCCGCTTGTCATTCTGTTTAATATTTTCATCTTGGCAGCTTGGCATAGCGCTCAGTTGTTGGACTTTCAAAATATTGTTATATTGCTATATATCGCTAATAATTGTTGTGTTAAAGGGTACTTTGGGTTTCATGAGGAAATAATCCAAGTTGTTTGTTTTGGATACCAAACTTTATGCTTGTACCAAGTACCAAGACGTATGCTTGGCACATCCAACTTAGCACTTTCCCTGTTGATTTTCAAATACTATTTCCTTTTTCCAGTTAATTTAAAATTGACTTCAGTCCCTGACTGAACATGTCTAGGGACAATTCTGAGGTAGACTACTTACTTGCTGTGTCATTTGAGGTGTTACCCTTCCTTTCGAAAGGCTACCGTTTGGGAGTGCAGAGTTATCAGCGTGGGTCAAAAACGTATTTGAAAACCTTTAGATGCTGGTAAGATTTTAAAAGACAAGAGCACATCCCTGAGCATTTTCAACAAATCTCATTACTCACAAAAATGTACAATCAATCTTTTGCAAAAATAATTTTGGTTCTGAATATTGGTGAAAGTTAAAACTTGTATTTATGTGACCCAGGCATTGCTCTTACTGAAGCACTGATAATACTGAGACCCAGGCATTTTGGTCTTGGATATTTTCTTTGTTCTTCTGCAGTTGCTGCGTTGGTTAAGCCCTGAAACGCAGGATCTATATAATTGTGTGAGGAGTGTACACACAATGGTCGTACGCGAGGCTCTCTTGTAATTCAGCCCCTGGTTCCCACACACCCCCTCTCGTCAGAGTGCAATCAAACAGGTTGGCGTGCGTCTCGCTTTAAGTGGCGGCGGTGTCCCGGAGAAGACCCCGTCCGCGCCGCTATTTATTTGTTTGCTCGAAAATTTACTGCATTCCTGGAATTTTCGGGGTGCTCCCGAGTCCGGCGCGTCCCGTAAAGGGGTCGACCCCTGCCAGGCCTGTTCCCGCCGCGCTGCTCCGTATATCTGAGGTGTCAGCCGCGGCCGGCTCCTTTACAGCACTCTAAACCTATTAGCCGCAGAGCAGAAGCACGTTCTGCTAGGGGCCCTGCTGCCGGCGGGGTTTGGGGGGGGGGGGCTTGAGGGAGACAGGCCTGGAGCTAACACAGATATCAGACGGCGGCCAGCGTGTGTTTTCTGCCATCTGACCCCTCCATTCCCGAGTGGAGAGGCTCAGGCGCAGACATGGGCTCATCTCGCACGCACACGTCTCTATCTCCCCCTCTTCCCTCCTCTCAGATATCTCACCACAGAGGAGGCCGCTGCGGGCTCCCCATTCCCGCCGAGGTAACGCCGCTCCCCTCCACCCCTCTCCATTTCTCCAGGGCCCAGATTGGACCATCTGGCAAGCACAAAATCTTTGAAGATAGCAGGCTCAGGCTATGAGAGGTCTTGTTCCCTTCTGTCCTTCAAGAGTTGATAGCAAGGAGAGGTTTGGCAGTATTATGGCACCTAAAAGTCATTTATGACTTCTTCAGAGATCACATTGTGTGTGGAGGGCCTCAGTTTGAAGTCTCGTCCACCGGATTGTATAGCATTCTGCTGTATTTCTTACTCAAAATACATATGTTATTCTGAGTTCATACAAAAGTACAGCTCTGGTTTCTTGCCTCTGTAACTCCTTAGTATAATTGAAAATATAAACTTGCAGTCTGGAACCATAGGGGAAAAAACACTTTTCAATGCCTCAGGAAACAGTCAATACAGTTGTGGATTTTCACATGAAGATTAACGTTTTTGCGAGACCTCTTAACTTCTCCTGATCAGCAGTAGAAGTTTGCAGCTGTATAATTTCAAATTCAAATAGCAGAGCAAAAAGCCACCAACCACATCTCATCCATCCTTCATTCTGGGATTGAGGTTATTTCCCAAGTACCTTCACTGCACCTTGCAACCCAGAAACACTAAATTACTTGTGCAACTGACAAATTTAGAGGTTTTCTGAGAGACCGTGGCAAAACACGACTGTTTACATCTAAGAATCCCACAAAGCCACAGCCATTTCTGAACGGCCCAAGAAGTATGTGAATTTTGCCAAAAAAGAGAAAGGACCAATGTTTTAGTTACTTTAAAAAAAAAAAGAAGGAATCTAGAAGATTACTCAATAGTGCCAAGACAAACGACCAATCGCATGTGGCAGAGTCCTCAGTTTTGAAGTGGAATGTGGCAGCCAATCTGTGCCAGCAACACATAATCGCTATGACAACTACTTGTTTTTTTTGTTCTGAAATTTTTTAGTGTTGAGAGAATTCATTCAGGAATGTATTGTTCTCCTGGTCAGTTGTGAACTACTTCCATGTAGTCAGAAAAGTGAAGGTTTTCATTTTGGTATGAATCATTGCATTGAGAAATCATCTGTCCCACTTAGACTTGACAAATTATTGATGATGTGTCACTTCTCCAGGCAATTCTTGCCAGGATTTTTCTGTATTTTGGTGTACTATTTTGAATGCCGGGCTTCACATTTGATACGTCAACCACAGATAGATCATTAAAAAAATGACCATTTTGGCACTGCCACTCACAATAACTGGCCATAGTGAAATTTTCCATCATGCAAACCTTTTAAAAAAAAATAATTTCCCCCTTTTTTCCCCAATTTAGTAGCCAATTGAACCCCTATTCTAATTCAATTGCCCCCATGTAGCAACCGCTTGAGAACCACCGCTATACAACCCTGTCAGCCGGTAGTAGGAAAGAGGGCGCCACGTCCTCTACAAGGCGCGACTCCTCGAGCTCCTGACCGTGATTCCAACTCGCCCAGGGCCAATTGCCGCTTCCATAGGGCACCGGCCACGCTCGGATCTGGCAGGACCGGGGCGCGGCGCCCCGATCGATCCTCGGACTACGCTGACTGAAACTGAAAGTTGTACCACCCCATCGGCGCCCATATCCATTTTACTTTTTACACTCAGACAATTGACTTTGGAATACATATAGTTTTTATTACCTGTAAATTTCCACATAAGCTATTCAAGTCCTCTAAAAACTTAAGAGTTGATTGAAAATTAAATAAATAATGAAATACTCAAAGGATACATTACAAAATTTGTTCTTAAAATTTGAATTTATATTACCACCTCATCATGTCCCAACCATTTTATTTGCAAGTGCTGCAAATTGCATGTTGAAAAACAGCACACACAAAAATAAAATAAAAATATATAAAAAAAAATTTTGCTTTTTTTTTTTTTTTTTTTTTTTTTTTTTTGCTTGAAAGGATTTTAGACTTCCATGAACATTTTTTTAAATAAATGCACATATTAATTATGAGGCAGTGTTCTGAGACTTAGCAGGGTGTTGATATTAAGTTGAAACCAGATATCAAAATAACAACCCACTGAGTTGAAATCAGCCTAAATTACATATAAATGCAATTACTGTTGGTAAACTGACTTACTGTGCTAACTGTGTGGGTCCTTTGACTCAGTTCTGCCTCTCCCTCCCTCCGCCTTCTCAAATTTAATTACAGTAATCTTTCAGACCAACACTCTCGGCCTCCTCTGTCAAATATGAGTCTCGCACCAAACCTACGGGAGTTCCAGTGGAAATAATGAGTCTTTTCTGCCCCCTGAAATGTGTTCTGGGCTCTGGGTGTTTTTTTGTCAAGCAAATATGCCCTTGGAGATCGGTCTGCTTCCTGATTAAAACAGTGTATCAAACCCCTGCACTGACGGACGATATCCGCGCAGTTCTCAGCACAGTAAAAAATGTGTGACCTTTAAAAGAATCACTTGAAAACACTCAATGACACAGCAGTGTTAAAAAATGTGAATCATACACTCTCAGAAGATAGGGTTCCAAAAGGCTCCTCTGTGTCTCCATAGGGGAACCCTACCTAGTTCAGTGGTTCTTTGTCAGGCAAAATGGTTCAATCTAGGAGCTTTTTGCACCTACCAAAATGGTTTAATAAAGAAGAAAATTATTTTATTCCACAGCATTGCTGTGCAGAATAATAATAATAATAATTGTAAAAACTGAAATAATTTCCAGTTTAAAACAAAATGTTCCCAATAAAAAATTGCATATCTAATTTACAATGCTTTCTAAGTCCCTCTTGAAACCCGTCTGAGTACATACTCCCTCATTTGCAAACATTTTATAAACTGGCTGTTTCTTCACAAAGGAACGTCTACACTTTTGTGAAAATGAGGCCAAGTCGTTTTTTTTAGAACCAGTGAACTATGCCAGTGAAGTGTAAGCTATCTGACTCAATCTAGGAGCAGCTTTACTAAAGTAATGATGTATGGCTTTAAACAGCGCAAAAACACTGTTTTCCTGTGAAAGGCTGGCTCTTGACTGTATTTCGTTAAACTTTTGCTGCGCTACCAAAAAGCCCTTCTGCAGGATCATGGTGTTTTGGTAGTCTTTTGTTTTCACTGGCAGTAGGCTGACTAAAACTTCAGCAGTCAGTTTAGCATTTGTGTTTTCATGACATTCATTTTGAATGGTTAGGTAGTTTGCTAGAAAAGAAAACAAACCCTATAGAATGTTTTCTTCTTCGACTTCTTTCTCGTCGTAGTCGGTCGTGTTATTATTTTCTGTTATTTAGTGACTTAGCAGCTGGTAGTGAACAATGAATTTAAAGTTAGTATTCTCTGTAGGAAATTCTAGTGTATCATGTGGTGCAGGTCATCATTTACATTTAGGGGCAATGTATAAATAGAAGAGTGAAACACAGCATGAGCTTACAGTAAAGCGCAAAAACAGATGTACATAAAACCATAGATGTAAACTATTTACGTATAAAGTGCAACATCACATATAGAGCAACAGTTCTTATTCTGTGGTGAATGGTAGTGAATGATGTACTCACTCCCTCCGACCCAATCCAAGGGGGAACGCTATATCCAAGTTCAAAGCATCTCACTGACTGAAAATATCTGACAACCGTTCTCCTGGAAATGGCCCAGCCGAATCACACTTTCATTATTCCAGACATAGATTAATTGATTAATTCAAAGTTGGCTTATTGAGAGCAATGAAGCCTATGACAAAACACGCTGGTTAAACGAACGACAAACAAACAAAACAAACATGTAGTAGAAACCCCTCAAATAAACGGCCATAGTTACTTTTAACAGGGTGTGGTGTTTCTCTCTCTCTTTTTGATGCTGCCATAAAGAGGCTTGTTTAAAAGTGAAACCGTGAAGTGTGTTTTGGGGTGTTTTAGTTTTTGTTTGCGTTTGGCCTCATCTACAGCGTATTAATGAGAGTGCATTGATGGGGGGGTGGTCGAGAACCCTTGTAAAGGGCCGGCCAGCTTTGTTTAAAACACAGAGGAACTGGTTAGCCGCTAACCCTCAAAATCAGCTGAAAAGAAGTCTGTTGCAACTACAGCCCTCCGTAGAGCCTAAGTGCTTGACAAGCCCTTATTTTCCTCTGCCATTGCGCTGACTATGCCAGCAGTGGGGTGTGTAAAGTTCCCCTGATTGTGCCTGGCGTCAGCTGCGCGCTATCTCAGATTCTGTGTTGTGGGGCCAAAAATGTGCTAGCATCGACAGAAGACTAATGGGCCATAAACGCATAGCCTGGATGGCCGTGTAAAAACTCATTGCGCTGACAGTTTATTCAGGCACCAGCAATTATATTCTTCTGAACAAAGGCGGCTCAAAGATGACAGAATTTTGAGCTGGGGTTTATAATTTTTTCTTTCTTTTTTGTCCCTAGAAGGGGGAACAATCAGGCGAAGGGAACAAACCAAATGGCTGTTCCAAGTACTGTGTTCCACAAAACAGTTCCAGACTGCAAGAGCAAACTGCTGATTGGCCAAAAGGAGTCACGTGATTCAATATCCTCTCTGGTAAGCGTATGTGGGCTCCCAATGGTGAACTTAGACTATTGAACAAATGTGTAGTGTTTAGTTCAAAGGCAACTTGTATACGCACACACATACACACTTTATGGTAATGGCTGATAGCTTTTATTATGATGTAAGTTTTAACTAGTGTTCTGAGACATCATTTAAAAATGCAAAAACTGGCTAAAAGAGTAGATTTTTTTGCATTTTATTTCTGGCAAGTGATAAAAGATTTTGAAACTCTTTTTGGGGTGCACAAGTCACAAGAGACAAAAGCGAACAGGAATTAATAGCAGATGCTTGTGTGCATAATATTGGCAAAAATGCACAAACAGCTGGAACATTTGGAGACATCTGTGGAAAGTTTAATTTTCATTGTATAGGTGTGGAATTGTATAATCCTCCATCTACAGGCAACATCAACAATAAAATAAAATAATTAACATTTAATTTTTCATTCATTGTCCCAGAGAGTTGTAAGTATTCTGGGCAGGTATGTGCAGCAGAACATATATCACAGACAGTGTGAAACCTTTAAGGCATAAATCGATTTCAAATAATAATGTTGATAACATAAAGAGCATAAGATATTGTTTAACAAGATACTAGATGGGACATTTCTTTACTCATACCTCATATGACCAAGTGTGCTTTGTTAGGGGGTTGTATTGTATGTACAGTACATTATTGGAGGTCAGCTTATCAGACCACTTACATATTCATAAATAAAACTTTCATATTGAGCAGGATGAGTATTTTATAAAAATGCATTATCCTGTCCAGGGCATAAAACTAATTCTCCATAGTGCTAACTGGACAATCATATACAGTGAGCACCATAATTCATTGGACAGTGACACATTTTTTTGTTATTTTGGTTCCGTACTCTAGCACTTTGACTTTGAAAGGATACAATGATGAGGAGGTTGAAGTGCAGACTGTCAGCTTTCATTTGAAGGTATTGTCATCCATATCGGATGAACCGTTTAGAAATGATAGAACTTTTTGTACATAGTCCCCCCCATTTTCGGGCATCAAAAAATATTGGACAGTTTAACATAATGTAGAATAAAGTAATAATGTTTTATATTTGGTCGCATATCCTTTGCATGCCATGACTTCCTGATGTCTGTGACCCAACAATATCAAAAAACTCTTGAAATCTTATTTTCTGGTACATGCGATATTATAACTTCTCAGCATTTGAATGGATCGCTATGTGAATTGGGGGCGGGACTAGATTTAGCTGTAAATTACATATGGAACACATGGTTGGAGAAATGGCTGTAATTCATCAAGGGTTATGGAGTAGATTTATGGCCATTGTTAAAATGCGGACATTTCTGTCTGTAATTTACGGCGCACTGTGTTAAAAAGGCCTGGCAAATGTTTTTCTTTTTTTTTCGGAGGAGAAGAGCCAGTTGGACAAATGGACAAATAGACACATTAGGCCCATACAGATCTGGGAATACACCTGTAAAAGATTACCCCTCCCACCGCAGTTAAGTGATCATTAATGGAAGGGCAATTGGCAAAAACAAAATTTTACACCATTATAAAAGTCAAATATCATTTAAATATACATTAAAAGAGCCCTGTAAAAGGGGTTTATGGAATCCTCTATACATTTCCAGATGGATTGAAGGCTTATAGATGATGCTTAGTGTAAATGTCGAGTCTAGGTTTGTAAAGCAGTGTAGTGCTGAGAATTTTGGAGGGAGGATGCTTACTAGAAGTTCAAACAGAACCGAGCATCTCCATTGCTGCAGTAGATTTTTCTTGAGACCCAAGGATTTTTTTCAGTTTTTATAATTAAGCAAGCCTCTATTGGCCATTAAACGGAATTTTACATTTCTAAGAAGGAATCTTCAATCTCCAAGCCTTTTTCCACCAAAATGTGTTATTAATGTTGTAAACACATTATGTTTGAGAAAGAAATGCATGAATGAATGTGTTTGCACCCCTTAAGTGGATCGTTTGGTTATACAATGCTTGTTGAAGGCCATATAATAACTATTCATTTAACAACAATTAACACAGATTGAGAAATTTCAGTTAAATCTATTTCTAGGCGTATTGCACTTTGCCTGGTTTGAAACTTTTCTACTCATCTGTTACACCATGTGAATTGAACGTTGTGACCAAGTCACCAAATTAATACTCTACCTAGGGGAGTAGCCAGAAATAATTCTGTGTCCCCTGAAAAAATAATGCACTGGGCCCCTTAGTGGGCACAAAAAGTATTGCCAATAATTTTGCAGGACACCCCCCCCCCCCGCCCCCCCCACCCCCCGGCCAGGCCCCCACTCCCCTTTGGGCCCCCAGAATGATTACCACCAGCATTCTCCCCACTTACAACAGCTCTGTCTATACCCATTGCTCCAGATCCTGTTTGTTGGTACATTTTATTTCTTTCCAAAACATATGGGAAGAAACTCGCCTTGTAACCATAAGGTTGCAGGTTCAATTCCCAGGTAGGACACTGCCGTTGTACCCTTGAGCAAAGTATTTAACTTAAATCGCTTCAGTATATATCTAGCTGTATAAATGGATAATATGTAAACAAGGCTAAAAGGTTGTGTAAGTTGCCCTGGATAAGAGTGTCTGCTAAATGCCTGTAATGTAATGTATATGAAAGTATGTTTGAAAGTTTGATGTTTCTTTTTGTCTCAAAGGCTGATGTAAAACATTCCAAACATTATTTTAGTGAGCGACACACGTGTAGAAAAAACACTCTCTAGCCAATCTCTTTCCTGTACTTTGGAGTTTTAATTTGGAGTTTTAAGAGTGCGAAATAAGAAAAGAAAAGACAACCTCCAAACCTTCACAGAACCTTGTGTTAGGACAGATTTTATTCCGATCGCTGATAAAAAAAAATTAAATGTTTCGACTGCCCCCAGCTTTAAATGACCGAAGAAAAGCTTCAAAGCGGCCCATTACCAGATTAACAGCGCAGACGGCTCCAGGCAGTTTTGTTCTTTTAAGTGAGCTTGGCTTCTGTTTTGTGGGATGGAGGCAGACGGTGGCGATGTGCACATGTTGGTGTTTATTTCCATTCTGTCATGTGTGTGAATCTGATTACAGGTCACTAAGTCAATATTTAGCTTCTGCGGACGGATTGCAGTAGGGCAGTTTATTTTCTTTTGCAACTCTACATCTGCTGCCAATGTCCTACGTGGAAACGGACGCGGCTGAACATGTCGTGTCGTGTGCCGCGCGAAATAAAAACAAACACCAGGCCGCCTTGATCCTCTTGGGCAGAGACGAAATTCAGACTCCAGTGCTTGTGAATGATGTGCCCTGCTCTGATAGCCTAGTCATTTGCAAGTGTGCGCTGAAGATACGCTTGATGGTAGCTGGTATGAGAATAGCCGCTTCTGTTGGCTTGTGGGGGATTGAGTTCTGATCTTTGAGAAGGGAGAGAATTAAACAATCTAATAATGGTATCATAGAGTAAAACGCAGAGCCAGTCATGTTTTGGGCCTTGTGCCTAATTGTTCGTTAATTCCATTGGCATGTATCTGTAAACCAAAAGGTGAGTTACACCTGATTCAGCTAGTGATTCACCACCAGATGAAAGGTGACTTTGATCAAGTAAGAAAGACCTGAGGTAAAATAAAAATGAAAGAGGGCAATCGTAATCTTGCTTTATATAACCCATGTTCTCTATTATGTTCTTTGTAAGCAGTCCTTCAGGATCTGGCTTGAGAGGGGGAAATCTTCACACTGACATTTTGATGTCTGTTGGCTCAGATGTGTGGTAAACCTGAAATGTTTTGGAACGTTTTAGCAGAGGTTTGAACACAAATATGGGATGCAGCAGTGTGCTGACAGGATATTGTTTGGTCAGGCCTGAAAGTTCCTTCTAAGAGAAATGTGTGAATGAATCAATTTGTCAACAAAGCAAAGTTGCAAAGTTGCTGTTGACTGCAGGTCATATTTCTGTATGTATTTATGTTTCTTTATTTTCTTCTGGGACAGATTGCACAGTGGCAGAAATATTCTCTGAGTGGATGTATGTTTGTCTCACAAACACATCTGCCAGTTAGCTTTTAAATCAAATCTTCAAGGCTAAAACATGCAGAAGTAAAATAGGTGCCAAGCCATAATAATTGTACAAAGTTGTTTATCCCATTTAAATTGTGCCTTGCAATTTTTTCGAACCAAAGTTTGACTATTGTTTTCTCTGAAGGTTGAATGAAAAGTGTTTGCAACATCTGTACCTTTCAATGTCTCTCTATTCCACTATGTTTGGAAGTAATCACCACAGCACCTGATTCACCTCAACAAAAAAGGGTAGCCAGTATGAATAATGCCAAATGACAAGCCTCTTCATACATGTTTAAATCTCATAATAGAAGGTGCCCAATATACTGTATGCATGATATCTTTGACCTTACGTCGAGATTAACTGTTAATATAGAGAAACTTAAGAGAGTTAGGAAAAAAAACCTTGCACATTAAAGAATTTACTTATGCATTCCCCTATGATGAAAATACAGACTGGGAGATGAAATTTCATTTCAACACAGTGGTGAAATCCTCCATTTTCCACCTTTTCCCCTCCGGCTGTCAGGAGTCGCTGTTTATTAAAACGAGAAACCAGAATCTGTCTTTCAGCCATGACTTCATTACCTCAGTTATACATTATACGCAGACCGCACACCCAAGCACAACCACTATTGTTCAATGCAAGACAAAAGTGCTAATTTACATTGAACGTTCTGTCATATACAAAAAGCACAAATGTGATATAAACGCTGTAAGCACCTTCTGTCTTCATGAGGGTAGAAGGAAAACTTGATACAGTGCATGCTGCCACATGGAAAACAGGAATATACTATTGTGCATTTTTGGAATATATATTACATATATAGCATGCTTCTTATAAACTCAGTGGAAGGATTTGGTTGGACTTCTCAAGCGTATATTAAGCAGATGGCCTTCCAGAAGAGGTACCGTAGATTATTGAGATGCCCTGCTGGCCGCTTTCTCCAACTTTACTTCTCAAATGCTAAATTTACCTTTATAGCAAGCTTAAAATGAATATTTATCTTCAAGGGTGTTTAGTTCTTCAGCAAAAAAAAAAAGAAATCTAATAAAATCATAGTAGTATGGTCATGCAATGGTGGCATTTTATAAAACAAGTTCAGGTGTCCTTAAGTAGCCATGACAACCATAGTCTCAAGAGGAGAATAGAAGCAGTTCCTGCATTTTTTTTTTTGTATTTCAGCAGACAACGTGCTTCTGCTGAGAACGTATTTTCCATGGAAGAAATAGGATACCTGGGGGAAAAAAACACAGGCATATCTGGAAAATTTTATTCATATCACCCTTAAGCTCTTCTTATTGGGGATGGTGGGGGAAGGGGTTTTGGGGGTGGGGGTGGGAGGGTGAACGTGTCCGTATTTGTCCAGTGCTGTCTCTTGGCAACACCGTGTCCTAAATGATCGATAAAGGGTCAGCGTACAGGAAGTACATTCACTGCACCCCAACTCAATTTCACTTACTTATGACAGAGCACATCTGGAATTCATTGGCCACAAAAATGAGCCATGAATAAAGCATGCAGACAGAGTTCAGTCCCCTGGCACACATTTTCTCAGATGGCTAGATAGCACAGCGAACAAAAGTATTCTGTTTGCTTTTCCCCCATTTTGAAAAAATGCAATGGAGTTGTTGTATCTTTTATTGTTGTTGTGTTGCAATCACACAAAACCAGACTAAAAGCGTGATTGTCACCACAGCTCTCGTCAGCACATTTATATAAGAAAACTACATCATAAGCTTAAGGAGTTCTACTACGATATGTTTAACATTGAAAGGAAATGTAATCTGACAGAGTAAAAACTAGACCCATAGTCTCTATTTAAGTTTAAGAATATAATATATCTTGGCTACAACAGCAAGGGTGTGTTGCTGATTTGCAAGCTTTAAAAGTGTGTTGACCATGAGGAATGAAACATGATTTAATAAGTATCCCCATTAAACCACAGAACTGTGTGATATTTAGAGTTATGGTGAGGAACAGCTCAATAGAGACGCCATTTGCTTGAAACAAATGCTTTCTGAATAAAACACATGGACAAACCCAAAGTAACTGGATTATTTATTTGTTATAGATAATGACATTTACTATTTACTGAAGCTGATAATGATTGCAATCATTGACAGATTGTCTGTATGTGCTACTAAAGTCATAACTTTTAACTGAATGACTAAATGTAAATTAAATTATTTCTATAGTAAATTTTTGTAAAAAACTTTTACAGTAAAGTCAGCATTTAAATGTGTTTTATCTTGAAGCCAGACTGGTTCTGTTAGATCACTTAGACTTAGACTGATAAGATACAAAAAAAGGCTGTTTTCATTAGCTTTTTCATGTGTAAAGCAAAATGCTACTGGAGAACTTCCACCATCGCAATTAGTTTAATGGATAAGAAAGGCAAATGGAAAGTTATTAAAGTTACAGCAGCCATTGTAATCTGCATACCATTATCTAAAACTCAGCAAATTGTTCTACCATTACGCATCAAAGCTTTAAGAAGTCTTAGATAAAGCTAAATGGGTATAATTTTGACTGGAGCCCGATTCTGGGACGTTCTGGAGAATTCCTCAGCAGACGCTAGAGTGACGTGGCAGCCGACACTGTTCTTGATTTTCAAATCTTTTATTAGTGGCTTTGTTTTGCATTCCTCCCTGGGAACTTTAACAGAAACACAAAAAAATGCTGGCAGACAAAATATTAAACAAGCTCCGAGCAGAAATAGGCTTTAAAAAAAAGACGTCAGTCTTATACCATTAGAATCTGAAATGCAAGAAACCTTGATGTTGTTTTTTTTTTTTTTAAAGTTTAATTTCCTTGCTTGGTTTAAGTGTTCCCAGCTGTCCTCCCGTTACATAAAGCTCTCACACCACAAGGTTCAGTCATTGACAAGGCTTCTGCACAGTCCTAGGGTCTTGCACTTTATTAGTTATGACATTAGAGATCAGCGTAGCAGCGTCCGCCGCTAAGCCCCTGACCCCATAGTCATAAAGGCAGAGTTTAGCTTATGAATTCTGCTTTCACCTTTTCGATGAAACGTACCCCGCGCTGAGAGAACTAAAGACAAAGACCGCGTCAGATACGGCCGCCTCCAGCCAGCCTGCTACCAAAGAGTGTATTGATTTGAGTTTGGTTAGAGAGGTGCATTGAATGCAGTCCTCCCGGGTACTACTGCCGTCACTGGTACTTATCGTTGGCTTAAACCTATATTGGTTCTTTTTCGTGGTCATATCAACCATTTTTCCTGGATTCCACTGGGAATTCAATCTTGGTGGGAGTGCTCAAGTTGAGGCCCCGTATGAGTCTGTCCAAAGAATCACAATGTGCCGTCATTGGGTTGTGTTCTCTCTGTTCCCTGTCCAAGACAAAACTGAATTTCAGTTTGCACATTAATCCCCCCTGTTTTTCAGCATTGTGTAACTATGGGGGGAAACTGTGTTGCCTGTAAATAGAGCAGGGTCCGTTGCTCTGAGGTAAAAATCACAGCAATGCCCCCTGCTCTATTAGCAAGCAACACAGCGTGAAGTTCACTGACTGAATACCTTAAATACAGTGCACGTACACACACTAACATACCCACACACACACATACACATACACACACACACACACACACAAACATACACACACACACAAACATGCTCACACACACTGGTCTATGCACAAACACACTCAGGCATGCATGCACACATATTTACACACACACACACACACACATCTTTACATAGCCTAGTATGTGTTAAGTACACTGAACGTACAGAATTATAAAAACGTCTTCATGCGAAATAGAAAGATCTTTGTTCGGTTGCGTATATGTTTAGCGTAGCGTGTACTGCATGCTATCAGTGGTCAGGACATTGGTTTAGCGTAGCGTGTACTGCATGCTAGCAGTGGTCAGGACATTGGTTTAGCGTAGCGTGTACTGCATGCTATCAGTGGTCAGGACATTGGTTTAGCGTAGCGTGTACTGCATGCTAGCAGTGGTCAGGACATTGGTTTAGTGTAGCGTGTACTGCATGCTAGCAGTGGTCAGGACATTGGTTTAGCGTAGCGTGTACTACATGCTAGCAGTGGTCAGGACATTGGCCTCTCAATTGGGTGCTTGTGGGTACAGATAAAGGCGTGAATTACTTTTGTGCTCTTGAGCAAAGATTCTTTACCTGTCCCATAAAAATATCCAATATAATAAATAATTCTAAGGAAGTATAAAGTTTACAATGATACCTGTCAGTCTCAAACAAAGCTATCTAGAGAGGCATTCACTAATGCTATGGTTATAGATCCATAATAATTGATTGAGTTAATGAAATGTTTTTAAGGCAGTCCTATGCTTCTCTGACATTAGATGGGGGAGAAAGGAGCGAGAGTGGGAACAGCCAAGTCGCTCTAAGTGCTGAATTTGGCAGATTATCATCTCTGCCTACAAAAACAGCGATAACCCATGAAACAAACTTCTCTTTTTTCCACTAGTTTCATAGATTCAGTCCAAGTTTTTTGGCGACAAGACACCAAAACTAATGTACAAACCTTGGCTGCTTGCAAGGGGCTTGCAATTTATTTATATGTAGACTTCTTACTATTAAAAATAGTAAATACGTCCTTTAATGTGTGACACTGGTTGGTGGCCAATTATTATTATTTCCTGTTGTTAAGATTCTTGTTTAACTCTTGGGCCCAGTCTCAGCCACTGACTGGTGGAGGTCAGAAGGCTACATTTGACAGACACTTAACCTTAGCTTTGAGAAAGCAAACCAGATGTGGTTTTTTAAGCTATTTATTAGCTGTTTTCTTATGCACAATTTTGCTGATAAGTGTTTCCATCTTTTATTATTTTTTTTGGCAAGACAAAAAATGCCAAAACGGCAACATCAGATCTTTTCTGACCATTGCCGTGGAGATGAATTGCTTATTTGCGCTTGCCATTTGAAATCACATTTATACAGAACAAGAGTTTTCTGTGGCTTCAGTCCCATAATCAGGGTTGCACGGCTCTCCTTCACTGTGTCCTGATTTGGAGTGGAAATTCTCAGCCAAAATGACTCCTGAGACAGAGGAGGTACGTTTGCAGACTCAAAACATTCCAGAATGAGGAAAAATGTGTTTTGGAACGTTGCCCCCCCCCATGACAAATGCTACTGACTTTGTTCTAGAATGCAGTGCTCATATTTCTCAACTGCATTTGAGATTACGTGAGGTAGTTAGCAGTAGAGAGTCCTCATATGTTCTTCATTAAGTCCCTGTTGCGTGTGTCTGAAATGACAGGAAAAAAAACTAAGAAATATGCATTTTGGTAAACATAGATTTATTAATTCCAGGAGAGCAACAATAATAATAATAATAATAATAATAATAATAATAATAATAATAATAATAATAAGACTAATAATATATTGTATTTCCACTTTACAGTGAAAATGGGTTGGGGTAACCTCACCTCAAACACACCATAAATTATGAATAAAATAACCCCATCTCTATTTCGTGGATAATCTTTCATCATCTCTACATAAACTAAAAGGGCTGAAATGAGGAAATGAAAACCATTTTTACTCATGACTGCACACATAGTAACACACACACACACACACATGCACACTAACACAGACACACACACAGACACGCACACGTAGGCATGCACATGCGCTCACACACACTCACACACACACACTTGCACACACATGCACGCGCACACACACACACACACACAAACACATGCATGCACACACACTCACACATACACACACACGCACACACACACACACACACGCACACACACACACACACAAACACATGCGCTCACACTCACATGCACACATACACACCCACACACACATGCTCACACACCCACCCACACACACACACACACACACACATGCATGCACACACACTCACACATACACACACGCACACACACACACACACACACACACACACACACACACACACACACAGGGCAGGGTGTTCCTCCTCTTTCATCTCACCGCAGGCCACAATTCACACACGTATCATATTGTAGCTGTCATATTTTTGTAAGACCTCAAGAATGTGCATTGCTTTCGTGGTCTCCCCAAAACCTCTCATAAAATGTCACTCAGCACTGGGCACTGCAACCTACTGCCACGGTCTCACAGCGCAAAAAAAAGCTCCCTCCTTCTTCCCCTGAAAACATTGCTGTTCATTCGTTAAACATGAAGCTGAGTGAAATCTAAGAGAGCTGTATTTACATTGCCAGAGACGCTGCATGGCAGTCGATCGTAATGAGTGTAAATTCTGCAGAGCCAGAGGCCCCGCCCCCACTGAATGCCTCACGTTCGCACGTCACCACGAGCGAGGGGAGCGAGATGGGCCACACTCGACCGTGGGAACGCACTCCAACCTGAACCCAAATGCTGAAGCTTTTCAATTTCTGAGGTGAAACAGGCAGAATGCAAGCAGGGAAAAAAGGATGAATGAGAGGGACTGGACACTCTCTGTTTCTGCTGTCTTCTCTACAGGGCAAGCCCCCTCTCTGTTCTCTCCATATTAGATCCAGCGGTTCCACTGTGCTCTCTCAGAAGAAAGAGTTCCAGAAGGCTTTTTTGCATCTCCATAGAGGAACCCTATTTAGTTCAAGAGTTCTTTATCAGGCAAAATGGTTCAATCTGGGAGTTTTCACACTTTTCACAACTATCATAGAAGGTTCCACTAACAACTAAAAAGGGTTCCCCTATGGAAACAAGCCAAGAACCCTTTCAGAAGAGTGTGGGTAGGCCATTACATTTCCCGTAGCACCTTAATCCGGAGAGCTCGATTGGGGTTGGGACACATGCAATGCACTATAACGTCTTGCCAGAAGCACTGTAGTGGATTGGAAAAGCAGTGCAAAGCAGTTGCGTATATGTCAGAGTTTTGAGGAAAAGAAAATGGAACCAATGTAACAGAAATAGGTCTTCATGTTTTCGCAGTGCTTGTTCAAAATCTGTAACTACACAACAAAAATACTTTTTCCAGGTTTCCCAATGCAAATAGTAACACGGTAACTCTGTTTATAAAGATTATTCGGCTCATTTCTTCTCTGCATTGGTGCAGAGAATATAAAAATCACTTCTGTGGTAGTAGTTTCTTACTTCAGTGGTAAACATTAGTGGGCCGTCGGGTCTTCCAGAAGAGCAGACTCAGCCGAATTGGCCTCATCCATCTTAAGTTTCCCGTAAGTCACGCAGAGGAATGCGCATCCACAGAACCATCTGGAGGCCGTCACCGATGTCAATGTGATCAAACGCGCTCGTTAATAAGGGCTGACCACCTTCCCCTGGTCTCTGTGTCCAGAACTCCGCGAAAGCAGCTCTCCGTCCGCCCTGTTTCCCTCTGTCAGTCAGCACAGGGGGCCAGCAGATGCCTGGGGCCGTAACCTGACTCCACCCGAAAGCTGTCCACTCCATAGTCATCCTCCCGCCATTATTACATGCAGTGAAAATAATATGAACTGTGTAACGAAATGTGTAAGTAGAACAGTCCATGTCAATTCCTTAAACTTGCACATAGGGTGACTTGGCTTGTGTGGGTGTGCGTGCGTGCATGCGTGTGTTTGTGTGTGTGTGCATGCGTGTGTGTTTTTCTGTGCATGCGTGTGTTTATGTGTGTGCGTGCGCGCATGTGTGTGTGTGTGTGTGTGTGTGTGTGCATGAGTGTATGAGCTTGTGCATTCTCGATTGACACGTGCCTTCAGAGAAACATACAGCATGTAGAGTGTAACCATTACTTAAGAACGTGCTAGATGTTCTTAATATTGTGCACACGCGAAAATCAGGAAAGCAGGTGTTAAAACGGTGGTATAGCCGTGGATTCAAGGTTTTTCTTTTCTCCAAATAAAACCACTCAGTCTATCCAAAGACACAAGGAAGCACAGCGGTTGATAACTTAGCAATTATAGACACATTCCTGTCGACACCCGTGGAACCTTTTTTTAAAAATTATACAGGACCGTGGCCTGTGGTCACACGCAGACTCGTCTCACTGGGATGCCTCTGACCGCGCCCTGTCGAACGACGGCAGGGACCACATGACAACGCTGGGTACCATGACAACTCTGGGTACGTCTGAACCCTTGTTTACACAGCATGAGGAAGGGGGGGCGGGGGGGGGGGGGGTAACCACTTGAAAGCCAGTATAAAACAAATGTGCGGCTGTGGAAATATTTATAATGTGACTCTGCATGTGCCCCGAGTTTATGTTCCCCCTTTAGATTGGGTGTCATTAGAAGGTGGTGGTCTGACGTGTGAATTTAAACAAACAGGCCCGACGGCGGGCCGCTGGTGTAAACAGACCTGGCTTGTGAGCGGGCGGAGTTAAGGGTGCGTGCGCTAACCGCGCAGCACGCATAAATCTCCGGGCCCAGCCACGCAGAGATGATGAAGTGTAAACCTCTCCTCTTCTCTGTAGACCCCCGCACGCCCCACCAGAGTCGCTCAGAGCAGTGTGTCCCACCAGAGTCGCTCAGAGCAGTGTGTCCCACCAGAGCCGCTCAGAGCAGTGTGTCCCACCAGAGCCGCTCAGAGCAGTGTGTCCCACCAGAGTCGCTCAGAGCAGTGTGTCCCACCAGAGTCGCTCAGAGCAGTGTGTCCCACCAGAGTCGCTCAGAGCAGTGTGTCCCACCAGCGCCGCTCAGAGCAGTGTGTCCCACCAGAGCCGCTCAGAGCAGTGTGTCCCACCAGAGCCGCTCAGAGCAGTGTGTCCCACCAGAGTCGCTCAGAGCAGTGTGTCCCACCAGCGCCGCTCAGAGCAGTGTGTCCCACCAGAGCCGCTCAGAGCAGTGTGTCCCACCAGAGCCGCTCAGAGCAGTGTGTCCCACCAGAGCCGCTCAGAGCAGTGTGTCCCACCAGAGTCGCTCAGAGCAGTGTGTCCCACCAGAGCCGCTCAGAGCAGTGTGTCCCACCAGTGCCGCTCAGAGCAGTGTGTCCCACCAGCGCCGCTCAGAGCAGTGTGTCCCACCAGAGTCGCTCAGAGCAGTGTGTCCCACCAGCGCCGCTCAGAGCAGTGTGTCCCACCAGCGCCGCTCAGAGCAGTGTGTCCCACCAGCGCCGCTCAGAGCAGTGTGTCATGGTCTATCAGAAAACGGGTGCATTAAAGCACAACTGAAGTTTGGTAGAACTTTGGGTTGTGTAGTTACCTGGCCATGATATGAGTCCAAATGGTGGCAAAATATGTTTGTTATTTGCTATGTCCTCCCCTGGGGTGATAATCCAGAATAGGGTATTTACTATTTTCTTCAATTTTGTTAGCAAGCTACCAGAAAATACTACCAAAATGTTGGCAGGTCGGACCATTTTATTAAAACAAAACATATGCAAGAGAAATGCTTATTTCTTGTATTGACAGAATCCTCTTAGTTTACGATCGTATATGTGCTAGAAGTGTCATTTTGAGACCGTTTTAGCTTCCTCATAGAAGTGATTGGAGAGCGACAAATACCCTATTCTGGATAATCACCTCAGGGGAGCACTGAGCAACTAACAAACATATTTCGCCACCATTTGGACTCGTATCATGGCCAGGTAACTACACAACCCAATGTTCTACCAAACTTCAGTTTGCTTTAACCGCCCCATTGGCCTGCGACTAAGACAAGTGTCTTGGACCAGTGTCTGTGTTGTGTTATTATTAATATTTCACATGTTAAATTTAAACTTGAAACGTTATGAATGGTGAGAAAAGTTTGAGGAAGAAAAAAAAAACATGAATTAATCTACATTGATAAAAGGGGAGGCACTATTGCAGGGGACAGGGGGACAGGGGGATGGGGGACGGGGGACGGGGGGTGTTTAATAAAGAGGGTGGTCAGTAACAGAATCCTCATTTCCGGATATATTTAGTCAAGCAGGATTTTTGTCCCTGTAAGAACTTTGTACATCCATACAGATTTTATATGACCCGTTCGAAGGCTTCCAGTCCAATCCAATTAATTTTCTGCATGTCGAGCAGTTTTGGACACGCTGAACTAGCCGGTCTTTAATTAGGCATTCTTCCAAAGTCGCCATCGTGTTGTAGCGACGTGGCTGGTTACTACAGCATTGCCGGATCCTGGGGAGAACGTTTCGTGATGTCTGAAGGGAAGAGAATCTCTCTCATGGACTCGGGCTGCTTCTCTAATTGCCGTCCTTACAATGATTTCCTGTTGGAACTCCGCGAGGGATTCTTGTTCTTGACTTTTCAGATGACCCTGAACCAGGAACCACAGCTTTCGTTCTTTAGGCCTTGAAATATGCCGTGCGGCTTGCAGGCCACTGCATGCAGACAGTGACCGGGCAGGTTTTCATTGAGCCGAAGCTTCCTTTCATCCATTGTTCTTTCGGAGAAACTCTGCGAAATGGTTAACCGAAAAAAAAAGGCCACAGTTTTCACGTTGGCTCGGTCTCGCTACGTGTCCCGAAATTACACACATTAAATATGTCTTGAGTTCCACTTGCTCTGTTTTTTCTGTTTTTTTTCCATTTTTTCGGAACTCTTGGGATGTTACTTAAGATCACACACTCATGATTCAGCTGAACTACGCCACCCCAGCACATACCAAACAATTACAGATTATATGGAAAATGTCATATTTTTTATAAACTCTTGAAGTGTGGTGCATAGCTTTGCTTTTAGATGTGTGACAATTGCAAAGTCCAGAGTAGTAAGAATAGATTTGACCGTCTGTCTTGTATACATAATCATGCTATACCTAAGAGGCTTGTTTAATTCCATTTAATTTGGAAACATTGTATGAATCATTGAGGGTCAGGACCACCATGAAATATAATGCTACAATCAATGGAACAAACTAACACAGACACATTGCAATTAAACAATTTTAATATATCAGTTGTTTGATCTGAATTTTTGCTGTATTCCCCCATGAAGATATTCAAAATGGCAAATAAAAACACATTTCGATGTGTTCCTGTATGTTATGGGGTAGATATGTAGACAAAGAGGTCATTCAAGGCCTGACATTTGGAGAATTCAACACTGAAATGGCAGCGTTTTTTTTTTGTTAAACACAAACAGGAAGCCAAGTTACTCTCCAACCAAAGGATCTTACAATTGAAGCAGACTTCATCTTGTTCTTTGAGTTCACAGTTTGGGATTCTCCGTGATTCTCACCCACAGAGTTCCCGCTGGAAGGAAAAGGAAAACAATCCCTTCTTAGCATGACGCAAGGCCAAAAAAATGTAATCTAGACTCAAGACTCAATGCGCCTGCATTGCCCTAAACTTTGAGAAACAAACCAAAGCGAGCGCTTAATGCTCCTTTTTTAAAATTTACGTTCATAAATTAATTGATCACATTTCATTATGGATGGCAAAAAATTTACTTAACTTTTAATTATAATTATTATGCTTTTTTCCACTCAAGTTAAACGCAAATGGCTTTGCGGTTTTGAGTGAATCTAGGCCACGGTCATTGTGCAGGCTGTAACTCACCACCCCTCCCGGGGACAATAGGTCATTCATGTTACTTCGTCACTCATGATTGGCAGGAAGGTGCGGGGGCCCTCGTGGGAACTTCCCATCCCGACTGATTACCAGAAACAAAGACAACGGCCCCTCTTATTTACCCCTCTCCAGAAACAGCTGACAATCACTGCGGCTTTGTCCTTCTTCGTAATGATGAATGGTTTTTCATACGCGGCTCTGCGCTGGCGTCACGGTCCACCGCCGTCCGCGCAGGCCCACATTAATTACAAATGTTCCGTTCTCCCCAGATCCCCTAATCATCACGGCGTGGCGACATAGCCACAATCTCTCATTTCGGGGAGCTTCCTGTTGCCCGAGGCTGCTCGATGAGAAAGCACCTTCGGTTTCTGACGGGGTGTGGATTTTTTTCACATGCAAATAAGGACGCGCTCCCTCCTATCACCTGGTCAGGATTAACATAGCCGTGCGGCTCTTTTCACTGGCGCTAATAGAATTCAATGCGATCTCCAATGAGATTTGTGAAAGAGCACCAGAACGATGAGGCATTCAACAATAAGGCATTCAGAGAACAGCCAGAACAAAGTGCATTCCCTGCTAGTGATAAGTTCTTAGTAACAGAACAGAGGGAACAGAATAATTGGAATAATGATTAGCAGGTTTACCGACAGACAATTAAAATTAATTTAGACAAACACGAATCCCTGCAGAAAAAAAACCACAATGTGGAACAACATTTCCAGTTGGGGAAAAAAGTGATGTGACCGCAAGAAAAACCCCAAAATGCGCCAAACAAAAACTGAAAATGAATTACTTTTGCACCGTTTTGACAAACTTGGGCCCACAGTGTCCAATTAACCCTTTGAAGAGTAGGTTTTTGGAATGTTTAGAATTTTTTTTTTCAAAATTCTAAGTCTAGAACATTGCTTTCAATTACCAGCACCGATTGTTAAATCAAGAAAATTTTAAATATATGTCCCGGCTGGTTTTGTTCCCCTGTGTTGCCGTTTCACCGTGAGTGCCTTGGCAGCTATGCAGAACTCGCTGCTGTTGTGTAGAAAAATGAAAAACCCAGCTAAAAAAGTTGGGCAGCTTCATCTGAGGGCATTAATCACTGTATAAAGGAGACGTGCACTATCAGTGTGACAGGACCAATGTTGTCTTATCCCATAAATGGTTAATAGCCCCCCTTTGCCACTGTGACAGAGAGCGATGTGAGCTGTTTTGGAGAGAGGAACAGCGTTTTAAAATTTACTGCTCTAAGCAAGCAGCCTGGACCACCCTGCTCGAAATAACATAATACAATCCAGAGCCGGCTCTCCCTTTCTCACCCCCTGCCTCCCCACATAGTATTTACCTATATTTGGGACCGAGAGAGAGCTTGCTGCTTTCAGGAATTCTCTGGCACACCGAGGCCTACAATAAACAGAATATCTTTTACCGGGTCTAGATTGTAAAACAGCACCTCGGTTGTCAGAAGAGTAATATATTCCTCTTGCATATTAATTATGTTTGGTGAGGGGTAACACGAGGGCGCTTCGACCCAGAACTGCGAGAGGGACTGTTAAGAAATGTTCTTGATTCACGCTCCATTGGTCAGACGGCGAATCCCAGAGGCCTTCCTGTGTGGAGTTTGCATATTCTCCCCGTGTCCGTGTGGGTTTCCTCTGGGTACTCCAGTTTCCTCCCACAGTCCAAAGATATGCAGGTTAGGCTAATTGGAGACTTCAAAATTTTCCGTAGATATGAGTGTGTGAGTGAATGGTGAGTGTACCCTGTGATGGATTGGTAACCTGTTCAGGGGGTATTGGTGCCTCTTGTCCAATGAATACCGGGATAGGCTCCAATCCCCTATATATATATATATATATATACGTATACGTATATATGAACATACTCATGTATGAATGTTGTTCTCTATATCTATTGTACTACACTGCCACTGCCATTGACACTGAAGGCTTCAGGCCAGAAGCTATATGACTGAAGCGTCTTTCTCACTTGCGTTAGCACATGTTGAAAGCTGTATTCCAGCTAATTTTTTCAGTGTAATTTTGGGGGGGGGGGGGGGGTTCAGTAAAACCTCTGGAATTTACTGGGAAAAGGCAGGGCTGTGTGGGGTGCATTTTCTGGGGGTGGGCGCCCATTGTCTCAGGAGATTCCACTTGATAGGATGAGTTGAATTCACAGCCACGTTTTGCTGCAGCGGAAGTCCGAAGAGCCCTATTCAACAAGTGGTGGAACCTCATAGGGCTTAAATTACATATCCAAACCTACTACTGAAAACCCACTTTCACTCCACATACACTGTAACTCATACTAAAATGGCCTTCAAAGCTATTTTTTAAGTACTGTAAACCTATTACTGGCTTCATTTTGTGTCTCTCTAACTGGGATAATTAGTAAATCTGCCCATCTTAAGCTTTGGAATAAAAGAACGGGAAAAGCTTCGTGCTGAGGCAGAACATGCAATGCAGTCATTGGTGTGATTAAGCATCTGACTGCATTGTCTGCTTGCATTAGGTGTTTGACGTTGTAGGGTTTTGCAGCCTTGGCATCTCCCGATGATGCGTCCACAGGCCGCGATAATGGAACTTTTCATGCGATGGCAGGCCCGAAAAAATATCACAAGTCAACAAGCCCAGCGTCTGCTCGAAATCAAATCAGAGGGACTAAGATCTCAATTTACAGATGAATAAACATAAATGGAATCGCTGGCTGTTTTCCACATAGGACTGACATTTTTTTTTAGACTGCACCTCAATGAATGTTCTATTAACAAACAAACAAAAACCTTCTCTTTCTTTATTTCCGCATGTCTTGCGGCAATGTTTACTGTAGCTTTTACTATTCTCTAGCTCAGCGGCGGTATCTTTTGTAAGTTGTTTCGGTTTAAAGTGTCTGCTAAATGTCTAAATTGTAAATTGTAAGTAAATAAACTGACAAATATAATCCTAGCATTGCCCTTGAACAGCGCTTGCTGGTGGGAAAATCCGTTTTTCAGGGGTTTTCTTTTTGGAAAGGATAATTTTATCGCAGAAGCATTACTCTGACCAGGGGTTAATTGTGCGCTTTTCCTCACCGTACCTGCCCCCCCAAATACGTCCTGACAACTCAACGGACCTTAAAAAGCAGGCCTAGGCCGGGCCATTCGCTTTAAACCTTTCCCGAAAGTTCGGATTACCTCAGGCAGGAAAATGCTCATTTACATAATTGTTAGCAGGGGAAAAAAAGTGCGGCGCCATAAATCAAAATGAACGTCAGAACAAAAAAGGAACCGCAATGAGTGTTTATGATTGAGTAGAACACAAGAAAACAGCTGTTAGGTGGAACACCTGTAAAGAAAGCTCAAAAATTATGATCGTGAATTAACAGTCGCCGATGTTCTTGTTCGCCTTCTATGCAATTTTTCTATGTAAACCGTAGTGGGTCTTCTTAGAGCGTCACAGTGTAAGTTTGTGCCCAACAGGTAATTATTCATCGTGGGAAATTCAATCAGGCCATGCCAGGTCTGGGATTTGCTTATAAAAGAAAAGCATATTTACAAATGTGTACCTGTCTGTATACAGAAATAATAAACATGTAATATGTGTTACACCAACACCATTGCTAAAACTTTCCATTTGGCATGCACACTACAGACTGTTAACCCTGTAAAGTAGCAAAGCAGGACAAGTGTAGAGTGAAGTTTTGTTTTGTTGACGGAGCTTTGATTTTAAATCGCTTATTTTAAAACATGAGCACAATCCCAGCGCCTGTTCCCATGGTTCAGTGCTTCATGGCACATGTCCATTTTATTGATGCTGGCACCGGCAGGACGCCCTGGAGGAGCAGGTGCAGAATACCTACTTTATTCCTCCAGATGATGTTAAAATGCTATGTTACATCCTGTCTAGACAGGTATCATTTCCTTCCTGAAATTAAATTTCTGCTTCTTTTTTTCTGAGGAAATGTCGTGCTGGTTCATTTTGGACAGGGCGATTATGGCTGCTTCTTGCTGTGGCCCAGCTGGGCATGGGACAGTGCCTGGATTTGGATATATATTACCTTCCCTCATCCCCAGCCTAAATGATCCTATATTCCCGGATCCCACCCGTCCCCTGGCATTCTTCCTCAGACACGCATACATATGCACAGACATGTACACACACACATACGGATACACACATGTTCTCCACACGCACACAGACAAACATTCACACACACTCTGCCTCTCTCACAGAAACACACGAACACACAAACGTATGCACATGCACACAGACACACACACACACACGTACACAGACACATACATACACACACACACACACACACACACACACACATACACAGACACATACTCACACACAGATTTTTTTTATTAAAAAGTAGGTGCTCAGGGTTTTCTCCAACTCTAGACAGGAAGCAGCTCTGCCTGAGAGAACATCTAAATTGATTCAGCTCTGTTTTGTGTGTGTGTGTGTGTGGGGGGGGGGGGTGGCGGTCCAGGCCTTGTGACCTTCTATTCCAGTGGGGAATATGCTAACTGCTTTGCCATTTGGTGAAAAAGCTTTATTTCATACCACTTGTTGTGGAGCACACAAGGAAATATGTAACCAAAACTTGGACAGACTTGGAATGTGACCCCTGAGGAGCAGGCAGATGAGCCGGTCCCGCCCTTTCCTTTCCCAGAATCTCCTTTGAGCTCCACACAGAAGACGATGATAAGATGACCGATCTTTGGTTTTTGTTCTTTCTGCTGTTGCTGTTGCATTTTTTCCTCTATGATTTGTTGCAGAGATGCTGCAGTGGCTAAAATTGCAAACTGATCCATTTATGTATTTCAAAAGAGGAGCATATCATATGTGTTCAAACACTTACGTACATGTGTGCGTGAACAAGCACGCAAGGTCAGCTCCATTTGATTCATCAGCACAATACCCAAAGTATAGATACAGCACTGGTAGTTGTTGTGTAAGATGCAAATATCAATTCTACACAATTACCCAAGATATGCCACCCACGATTAGTCAACCGAGCTGTTACCTTTCTTCAGTAATAACAATAACAGTTAAAGCGGTTTGGAATTGGAAAATACTGTTTTTATGAGGTCGATGTCATGATTTTCAGAAAAGGGTTGGGTTTTGTGTAATGCTTCACTGGTTATTCCCTTTGTCTTTTGAATGAGGTCACATCACATTCTGTAGCAAATTAATTCCCTCACCTCATGGTTTTTAATTGGCCCATGCAGGAAAAGGACCTTAAATGGCAGTCATGTTTAACTGGGAGGCCGTCTTTGTTTTAGCCTCTAAAATATCCCTGTCCTTAATGTCACATCTGTGTTAAAGTCATCGAAGGCCAGGGATTGGAGCTCACATTTTCCATGAGCGAATTTGAAATCTCAAGGGGTAGCCTCTGTTTTGTTCTTTTTCTGCTCACATACTCACTCTCAACAACAACGACGACAACAACAGCAGCAAAAATGAAACTGTGTTTTTAATTTAGAATGTCATCGATTCATGAACGTTTTCTCAAAGCAATGCTTCATTCATCAAGCGAAACCTAAGGAAGTGAGGCGTGCGTGCGTGTTTGTGTCTCTGTGTGCTCACGCATATATGCAAGTGTGATTATGTGTATTTGTGTTTGTGTGTCTTAGCTTACAGCGAGTGTGTCTGCTGTGTTTGAATCTATGTGTTTCTGCATGTGTATGTGCGCATGTGTGCGTATGCTTGTGTGTGTGTACTTTTGTGTACCCGCACATAAGCACACACTTCATGCATTTCTGTGTGTGCATGTCTGTATTTGTTCATGTGTCTGCGCAGTATGTGCACGTACGCTTTTTAAAAGAAGTTTGGAAAAGGCCTTTGACGTCTCAGACAACTGGACCTTCCCTCCCCCTCAGCAGTGGCTCTGTGAAGGGCGATGTTTGCCTTGGACCACCACCAGCGCCGCGTCTCAAGCTGGAATATTGTGTTTCAAGTAAAGCTAAGAGTCTGATTATTGTCTCTCGAAACAGGCCTGTCTACACACCACGGCATCAAATAAAGTCACGGCCCGGGTGAACATATCCCGCGTGCTGCCCTAACTCACGGCTTGCCTCTCGCAGGGCTCCGCGGCCAGACGGACGCTTGATGTTTAATGACCTGGTCATTTAAACAGAGCTAATAAAACACCCCCCTGCTGCCGTATAGGCCCTTCATAAACTGTAAATTCTGCGCACTGTTTCACGCGGCGTCTCCGGGCTCTTCTCATTCACACACCCCCCCCCCTCCCCTCTAGTGAAACGGAACACCTCAACCACGCGTGCGCTTTAAGTACAATGGCAGTCAGGGTTGCCAGATGCTTATGGATTTCCCATCTTGATCGGCTGAATCCCACCTTATAAAAATTTTCATGTATTTCCGCCCCATACCCTCTTTTTAAGATCCCCCATATATCAGGGAATTGCATACATTTTTTCTTTGATATTGTTTTTCTAAAATCCATACATTAGAGAGGACTTCCTCTAGTCTGGCAGCCCTGATTAAGATTTCTGAATGGAAAATGCAGCCTCCTGCTATTATAGATTGTTGTAGCTGGAGGACATGGCAGTGTGACGTCCAGCAGGTAAGGACCCAAATGCACAACGAGACAGTCTTTCTCTTGAAAAGAAGGGTTTTTATTTGTAATTCCGGGTCGGATCCACACCGGGAAATCAGGTTTAAACAATAAATAATAATCTGTGGAACCCGCAGAGAGCTGGCGATCAAGATCCAGCGAAGTGGCCAGGAGTGGTCGTAGCCTGGGTAGTATAGCAGAGTCAGGCGGAGGTAGAGTCAGGATCCACACTGGGAAGCAGGTGTGGCAAATCCAGACCGGGGTGGTCAGCTTGAGTCAGCAAGCTAGCACATGGGGAGACAAGTACAACGCGACAAGGACCGTATACTCTGACAAACCGTAATACTTTGACAAGGAATCACAGGAACAGCACGGTTATATAACTAGTGTCATTAGAGCTGATAAACTGCAGCTTGCGGGAAATGCGTGCGAGATCAGCGAATTGATTGAACAATTAGGAAATGCATGAGGAATGCGGTGAAGACAATTAAGTGTGAGTTGTGTCATTAAGATGTGGTGCAAGTAATAATGTGCAATGTGGACACAATCAGGCAATGAACGCAGACATGACACAATCAGGTTCGGGGAAAACAGAGGAAAACATCAAGGAAGGAACGGGGAGCGGAGCGGATCGTAACAGGCAGACCTATTTGTTACCATATATTACTTAATTTCAGCAGCGACGCGTTTTTTTAAAAATCACTGCGGTTAATATCACAAATATGCTCTTACTGGAACGTTTTAATGTTGAAAAAACAAACACTGCTGCTAACTGAAATTGTAGAATATTTAATCAGAATTTTGAAAAAACATTCCAAAAAACTCACACTTCAACAAAGAGATACAAAATGTGGAATAAATTAATTACAATCTTTCTTTTATCGTTGCTGTTATGAAAAAGACATATGGGGATGCAGGTGTATTTAATTAATTATTAATCATTAATATTATTAATATATTTCTATTTCCATGGTAACCGTGGGGAAACCTCACAAGAAATCAATGTTTTTCCTGTGACGTCCATGCAAGACTGTGGTGAGTCACAAATACATGGCCTGGTTTTAATTTTCTTTTTTAAATAAAATTTGAATGATTGATTTATTTACAGACACGCACACGTGCGTGTGTGTATCACTTCACCTGACCATGCTCGTCTTCTAATAATTAATTTGAAGTCACAGATGCAAATTACCAGTCTGATAAGAGCCCAGAGCAAGTACAGATAAGGGGCCTAGTACCATCCTCAGCCTGGGCCCTGCCATTGGGCCAAGCCCCAGCCCCACCCACTGGAAGCAGGAGGATATATAAGAGAAATTGTTCACATGTTCTCTACCAGTTGACCAGCGAAGCTCTGATCTTTACTGAGCTCTTTACTTAACTAATTGTAAGTAAATAATGAACAAGTGCCTCACTCATGATCTATTACAAGACATTCTTATAAAGTGTTACAGAATTCTGCTACCAAAAATTTTAAGTATCTTAATAAGTGTGTTGGATGTTGCAGTAAAAGCATTTTCAAATATTATTATAATTTTTTTGTATTGAATGTCCCTTATGGTGTACATTTCAGCACAGTATAATATGCGGTTCTTGAGATTAAGACGAGACTCATGTCCCCTACAGGGGACAAAGATGAATAGCCAGGGAGGATAAAGTAATTCAGCTCTTGTGCATTGAAGACAGGCATGTCAGTGTGCTGCCCTCTTCTTCCAGCAGGGGAGCAGTCCCACAGTCATGTGATTGGCCATTCCAAATTTGGACGAAAAGTGAGAAAACTTTGTAAAGTCATTTATAAATAACGCGAAAAACCTTCCATTTTCAACTGCAATTATATATAGAAGTGAAATGATAAGGCCAACAACCAAAAAAAGTGTACTTTAAATACAAGTTGGTTGTGGCTGACAGGCCTCCCGCTACATGTTATGCATTATAGTAGGATCTTAAATAGATGTTTGCAGAAAGATGCATTTGACTATACTTGCACTCTCTACACAATCCAAAAGAAGAATAAGAATGAATTATTATAAATAATTAATACAAACTCTAAACTCATAAAAAATGCTGAATTGTCAGTCTTGTTGGTATTCTGCAAAACCAATTAATTTCAACAGCTACAGTTTCAAGGGAACACTGCGATGGAACACCGCCATAAATTTGAGCTTCTGAAATTCCAGCCTTTATGTCTTTTTTTAATGATGTCGCCCTAAAGCAGACGCGCGGATCGCCTTCTCAAGGTCTGAGCTGAGAAAGCTGTCACTGGGAAGCAGTTTTTCGAGGTCTTCAAAGAAATCTGAGGTGGACTGGGATATAGAAATGGCTGCCCAGTAAGAGGCAAGTCAGAGCTGGAACGCCCCGCTTCTCACAGTCGGGGCTGTAGTGGAATCCATGGTATTTAATCCCATCAGCCATGTTCCTTATTCTTTTTCCCAGAGATGTCGAGTGTGTCACATGAGAGATTAATAACTGCTATCAAAGAGGGCTCAGGAAGAGGAGCCAAACCCTCGGGATTGATGGCTTTCCCTGGGGGCTGGCCTCTGGTCTGTTATCACCCCCCCACTGTGGGAGGAGATTTTGTTGTGTCACGTCTCTGGGGTGATGAGATCCCTTTTTACAGGGTCCAGATTTCTCTTTGGCCAGCTTGTGTACATGCTTGGATTGCTTCTATGGGACTATGGCTTTTCTCAAGTGACTGGCAAACACAGCATTTTATATATATATATATATATATATATTTTTATTTTTATTTTTATTTTTTTATTTTTATTTTTATTTTTATTTTTTTATTTTGTCTGTAATAGATGGAATTAAACAGCATGCTGTCGTGAAAGACACTGGGCAGCAAAGTGTGGAGTAATGTTGGAAAACTGAGCGATAGTGAACAAAATATTGCGGGTTTGAATCTCGGCTGTGGCATGGCTGTTAGCTACCTCTAATGGAACCTCAGTAAATATTCAGCTGTGTAAATGTAAGCAGGTTACTTTAGAGGTGAACATCTGGAAGTTATAACATTTCTGAAAGATGAATTATGTGTGCAAAAATAGGGTTCTGCTCACAGTCACAAGACTGCTACTTACGGTACGGAAATGACGTCTCTGTTATTACAAAGGATTGCTGCTATCAAAGGTCACAGAATGGAACAATAATTTTTGAATATGCAATCACAGTAATACAGAGTGATTAGCCATTTTATCTGTAGAATTGCTGAAAAGGTCAACATCTTGCGTGGCAAACTAAGGAAGAAATATGCTGACTAAGAAGCTCATATGGAAAATCATTTTCTTCTAGAGCTTACTAGTATCAGCCAGAGCGATTATCAGCTAGGTATATCACTGTGCGCAAAAAAACCCAAGTGGAAGAGCGCGAGGAAAAGCGTAGCCGTCAGCACAGAGGCTTCCCCTTTGCCTCGAAGCGAGCCGCCCTGAATCACGCGGCTGTCACCTGCCGCACACGGATTACCGCTTGGCGCGGGAGCAGTCGTGATCTGGCGGGCTTCGCCAGCGGCAATCCCCGGTGTACGCTTACCGGCGCGTATGCCAAAGAGCCCAGGATCACATCTCGGCTCTGGTGCCTCAGAACAATGCCGTTACGACGCACAGTAAATTAGCCAAGGCCCATGCAGGCTGGAGGTCGGCCAGGGCCTCATCTGGCCTGGGCTTGAGTTACACTCCCAGGAAAGACTTCCCACAAATTCCTCTGTTTTATGCCTCTGGAAAGCTCAGAGACTTCAGCCCAAAAGAAAAAAATATGTGTGATAATATAATGGATTAAAAACGTTCTTATTACCAAAGGGGAGAAAGGCTGTTTGGGGTGAGGATCGCTAGTCTAGGGGTAAAAGTTTTTAAAACTTTTTTACAGTGACTTTGTGCGTGTGTGCACACAAGTGTGTGACTTGTAGTTGCAGACTAAAACTTTTTTTGGTTCCAAAAAATTACATCAAAAAGAACACAATAAAACAAAATACAATAATAGCAGCCATAAAAATCTTCAAGCTCAGCATTTTATTCAGAAACAATAAAAAATTTTTTTTAAAAAATACATTTTTGAGAGCCTCTACAACTAACAATTGTGGGAGAAGGTGGATCTGTTTTTTCCCCCTCTTCCTTATCTCATACCTTTTCTAGAACTCTTGAGGGGGTGGAAATTGCATCTGGCCCCTGACACACACACACACACACACACACACACACACACACACACACACACCCCCACACACACACACACCCACACACACACACACACACACACACACACACACACACACACACACACACACACACACACACCAGCTGCATCTAGCCCCCCACCCCACAAGCTGTCACCACCAGAAGAGGAACGGATTGCGTTTCGCCTCGACCAGAAAAACTGCCTCTCAGCCTGACATCCTGAACCATTGCTCTTCCAAAGACACACGCTGTGATGGTCGACCCTTTCCTGCTTTCCTCCATTTTTTTGTTGTAATTATCATCTGGAGATTGCTTTCAGCCTTCATGCTGCTTCGAACTGGCACACAATGTGAAATAGGTGATTTTCCATGGCTGCCTCTTCCGAACCAACTTTAGAACAAGAGGAATCCGTTGTGTTAAGTGATGAGTGTACAATAAAATGTGATCAGAATGTTCTTAACTGAACATTCCAATGCTGATGTAACAATCACTACTGGTAATTAAAGCAATGGAGTTCTAGAACACTTGACTTTTTAATTTTTTTATTTTGAAGAAAAACAAAAAACTTTACAAAAAAACCTACCCTTCAAAGAATTAATAATGATCTGAGTGCGATTTTCACATGGAACTACCCCGTACCTGTTTTGGAGTCATGAGTGGGTGGCGATAACTACAAGATAAAGATGACAGGCCCTAACCCCCGCAAAAACCTCCCCCTCTCAAGCATAGCCATGTTGCAGTCAACATTTTTTGGAAGTTGTTTTAAGAAAATACCGCGAAATGAAGGATCACTCTGTCTAACTAATGTCTTCTGCCCAAGCTTACGGTGTTGTAAATTACTGACAAAACGTGTGGTTTAGCAGCTGTTAGTCTCACCTCCTGTCCTTAGCCACATCAACCCTCTCATTATCCGGCGTGGCTGTTTCACTGAAAACTACACAGCCTGTAATGCAGACATCTCTTTAAAACATCAATAAGCCCACAAATCAGAAACTTACAGCTCCACAATTCATTAACAGCATGTCATAGGCAACATCAATTGCAGGTGCAAGCGCAGTTTGTAATAATCAAATCCATAATTAGGAAGTATCAATTACAAAAGCAGCAGTTGCATTTGAACAGCTCAATTGGACAGCCTACATCACCGGTACAGAACACCGTCAGTCATTTTACTTTTGGTTTAGAGGTCAAGAGCTTTTTTATTCTTTCTTTTCCCCCCTTGCCTACCCTGCTATTTCAGTCTGGAATCTAGATTTACAATTTGTGCTTGTTGTTTTTAAGACTGAGGACTTGAATGACATCATTAAAGATACACTGGACAAACTAGTTACAAGACTAACTTGAGTATATAGATCCCTGGTATTGAAATCACGGTCCACGGTCCTGGTTTTCAATCCTCCCTTTACCTGGGAGTCAGGTGTGAAGACAGTCTGGCCAATCACTACCACTAATTGTTCAGTGGAGAAAGAAAACCAGGGCCAGACTTGGATTTGAGGTCCAGGTTTGAATATCCATGATATAGATCAAATGTACAAAGATGTTTTGGAAAGCTTTTTGCATAAAAATTACAGGTATTATTAAACCCATCCACTGCATGTATTGAACCAGTGGTGTTGAATACTTTTTTGAAATACCAATGGTGTGTGTGTGTGTGTGTGTGTGTGTGTGTGTGTGCATGTGTGTGTGTGTGCATGCGTGTGTGTATTTGGCAGTGCCAGAATGCTAACAGATACTTAAAGGGATATTTCACTTTCGTGTGACAAAAGTAATTTTGTGGAGCCTACCCCATTATATTTGCATAGCGTGAATACTAGCAACGTCAGCTGTCCCTGCTGACCGTTAACGGCATCCCCGGTAGTCCCGGTTGTCAGGCTCCCCATTCACTCCCATTCATTTTCAGGACCTCACCAAAATTAATCGTACACACTAACTACGGCAGATAATGCATCGATAAAAGAGAACACGACGGTGAAAAGGTATGTGTTTGTTTTGAGCTTATAAGATGTTGTCACGTTTAAATTAGCTCTAATAGTGGAACCATCTTTGGATATGCTACTGTGTAGATACACAACAAGCCATAGTTTGATTTCTAGTTTTATTATGACATAAACCTACAACTAACGGTAGCCTACTAAATAACGAGTTAAAATAACGAAGGTTTTTGCCTGATCTTCTTTTTCTTTTAAAAGGTAATAAAACATTGAAAATACATTACATACCAAAACAAACACGTACCTTTTCGCCGTCATGTTGTTTTTTATCGATGTATTATCAGCCGTAGTTAGTCTGTGCTTTAAAACTATTCATTTTGGTGAGCTCCCGAAAATGAATGGGAGTGAATGGGGAGCCTGACAACCGGGACTACCGGGGATGCCGTTAACGGTCAACAGGGACAGCTGACGTTGCTAGTATTGACGCTATGCAAATATAATGGGGTAGGCTCCACAAAATTACTTCTGTCACTCGAAGGTGAAATATCTTTAAGGGCAGATCAAAAACCTTAATACTGTACAAATACCTTCTGTGATGTCACAGGATTTGCTCTGTGGCTGACTTCAGTTAACAGCATTTCCTGAAAAAAAACAGCTATAATCTTCTGCCCAATCCCTCCTTTAAGTATAGCATTACACCAGGTGGGGTTGCAGTCATTTGCACTCCTCCTCTCTCTTTCTCAGATTATTTGGCTCATCCTCTTTCTCTCAGATGCACCAGTATTTTCTGTCACACTGCCCCTATGCACCTTGCCTGCTAGAACAATGCCCGTTCTGTCCAGCGGCGTTTTGCACCAACCCTCCCCCCATTGGAGACGGGTATTTCCTGAGGGAGAGGGCCATTATCACAGCAGAAGGAGTCAAGTTTCCCAAATAGGGAGGCCCTTCTCCCATTCCAAAATCGATACACAGGTCTGAACTCAGCCGCTATGCTCCCATATCCCGGGACGGGCCTACTCCATCATACTCGACACAGGCTGCCTGACTCACTTTCAAACGGATGCAGGCAGGAGGTCAGGGGAGACCGGCTGGGCCAGAACGCACTGCATAGAAATATACATACAATACGGGTGAGCAGCTGCTGGTGAGGAGAAGCTACAGGCTCACAATATAAAAGTGTGGTTTGTTCAAAAGATCATTTCTCTGAACACACTTTTACCCTTCAGTTAAATTCCATTTTATAACAAATACCACTTTTTATGAATGCCTGTAATTGCAAGTTGGGTTACAAGATTTGGCAATAATAATAATAATAAAATAATAATAATATTAATAATAATAAAGGGTGGAAATGGGCTCGAGGCATTTATAGAAAAAAAAGTATTTCTTCACACAGGGAGTTGTCAATGCGTGGAACAGCTTGCAGGTCTTGTAGTAGAGGCAGATACCCTCAGTGTATTCACGGCCAAGCTGGGTACTCTAAAATAGGTCAATGGTGAGTGTAGATGGGCTGAATGGCCTGTTCTCATCATTATTTATTCTTATGTTCTTAACATTAGTATCAATCGCCAGGAAGGGACATTGAATAGCTAGACAGCTGCGCAAGTAACAATTCACAACTCAGCCATATTACACCCAGCTCAACAGAACCCACGTGTCTGTGTTTGTGATCTCAGTATATAATTATGGGCGGCAGTGTGGTATAATGGTTAAGGAACTGGGTTTGTAACCGAAAGGTTGCAGGTTCGATTCCCAGGTCGGACACTGCCGTTGTACCCTTGAGCAAGGTACTTCACCTGCATTGCTTCAGTATATATCCAGCTGTATCAATGGATACTATGTATAAAATGCAAAAAGAAATGCTGTGTAAGTCGCTCTGGATAAGAGCGTCTGCTAAATGCCTATAATGTAATTAAACGACAGAGATGAGGGCGGGAAGGCGGGGCATGAGCACATAGAAGGAGGGGCTTCAGAAAAGAGGCGGAGTTTCATTGTGCCTCTTCGCCGGAGCTTGAGGAAAAGAAGCGGGTGAAGTGACGGCCATGTCCTCAGGTTCCTGAAGCGCTGGCCCAAATCAGAAGTGATAATGAGAAGCCAATTGGCCTGCTTCGGAACCCCCGCGAACATCAGGCCTTAAAGCGCAAACAGATGGAAATGAGACGTTTACTGGAGACACAGATACTTGAAACGAGAACCGCGGCAAACAATCCTAATGGCATACTGAAGATGCCAGGAATTTTTTTTATTTTTCAACTTCATCTGAAATGTTTTAGTCAGTATATTCTAGTAATACTCAAAATTATGGTTTTCAAAATGGCACATGATTACTGTACTTCTACAATATAAAAGTATACAGTATTTGTTTTCCCAACTATAATAATGGATATCTGTTGTGTACAACCCATAAATAGGTATCTGTTAAATTACCAATTTTTACATTGTAAATTATTAACAATGCATTGCAATTATCATCGTGCTCTGGTCAGCCAAGCCGATCGAGGCTGACCTGTGTAAGATACTCTCACGCATTTTTGCACCCTCCAAACTTGGATGTCTGACGAGGGTATTGAAAAAGGCTTGGACCGTTGGGGAAGTGGTTTCACATGTAAGGGATTGAGGAGATTAATCTGGAGATTGCATTTAATATTGTGTTTATACAGAGTTTTTATCTCTGAATGTGAATTATTTTATTCAATTTTTCCTTTACTTTAACTGCATTTCCCATTGAGTTGTGAATGTGCAAGTGAATGGAATTCTGAAAGCTCTTAAGATCATAATCGAGGCTCCTCTGGAAGTGTGAGGGTTGGAGCTGTTATGAGAGGCAGCCCATATTCTCAAGTTTCAAGGGAAATATGACAGACATCAGTACTTCGAATCTGCCATGCCAACACATACTTGAGGCTATGGGAGCGATAAGCCATCTTAAGGGCTAGGCCACAGACCACTAGCTCATTAATTTTCCCACTCTGGGATTCTACGCCTGCACTTAACCCTAAATCTTTAAGTTAAACCACTTAATGGTCCAACAATCACTAGCTCCATGGGAAAATCAACAAACATTCACTGATTCTGGGCTGTCTCCACTGTACTGCTTGTTCCATTTTACAGAGAAAGGATGAGAAAGGATCAGTGATGTGCATCTTGTGTACTTGGAGAAATTATGCATTTCTATGGTAATGTAGAAATGCCTTTACAAGAAGGGAGCCAGTTGAGAGAGTGCCAGTAATCTCCATGTCTGGTATTTGAGACATGAATGTTTTCCCCCCAACTGGTGAACAATCTTGTTTTCTCATTAAGCCAGCTGTTGTGATGTTAATATGACATTTATATTAGTATCATGGAATGGCTTTTTCAGTAATTAAAATATAGTTAGCTAATGTGTACTCTACTGTGTTTTACTATTCTTGAGCAGCTATCACTGTCCTTTTCTATTGAAACTGAACAGAGAATTACGAATACATAAATCATGCTCATAACTTGGCAGTGGGTTACACTTTAAAATTAATGCTTTTGGTGCTATGCCGCTGGTTTGAGCATGCACACACACACATGTAAACGCACACACACACACACAGCTCACTCCCTCAAACTGGCCTCTCTGTAATTGGCAAAGAGTAAGGGAAAACATTTTTGAATGTAAATAAAATGATTTGTTAGAAGTGTACTTTACTTTTATGAAGCGTTATTAAATAAACTACTATTGAACACATCCAGATTAAGAAAATGGTTTGTAAAAATGAAGAAAAAATGTCCTATTTTATACATGTAATGCCTTTAGATTAAAATTTTTTGGGTCAGAAAAATTTAAGGTTTACAAACATCTAGTGTTCTGTAAATTTAAGGTCCATGCCAAATAAATGAATACTATTAATTGTTATAAATTTCTTATTCAAGGTGAGCTTTGTGACCAAAAATAGTGCTTACATACATGACTAGCTTAATATACATGTTAATTTTATTTAAAAAAAATTTTTTTTGTTCTGTCGTGAACTGTTATAGCTGTAATTAGTCTATCTGAAAATGTTTGCCACAGCTGATCTTGATTCATATGTGTCCACATGTATGCACGTGTCTACAGAGCATGTAGCATAATTAAATCTTTATTCAAATCCCAGTGAATTCAGGAAAAAAAGTATGTGATTTGAAATATTGATTTTCTTCTAAACAGAAATGGGTCGTTTTACGGGTAGAGTATGAAATATGCGGGAGTCTTATGCCGAAAGTTCAGTTTTAATTAGTCCCACATGGTCTCTACAAAAATAGCCCAGAAACTGAAAAACCTTAAGAAGACTTTTCAGAAGATCTGTGTTATAATGCACATACCAGACATATCCGTACAGACTTTGCAGAAACAGAACCGTTTTTTTTGTCCAGCAATGCACAAGAACGAATTAAAACCTTTAATAATGGGTTTACTCTTTTGTCTTCACCTTGAGACTTTATTGGATTTGAAATATAAAATAACCTTTGAGTGGATTTGACTCTGCATCGGCAACTATAATGACAAAAATGGGAGAATAGAGTGTTAATGTTGAAATAGCTTCATAACTGTGCTTAAACAAGTTGGGTGTTTAGTGGGTGAAAGTATTCGTTTTTAAAAACACTGTTTTTAAAAAAAGATATATATTTTTTCTTAAAGTCCTTTAATTGGCTTTTAATAATATTGTCTTTTACACTTTATGACAAAAACTGAAATTAGGCCCAATTTAGTTGTTTATAAATTGTGGAATCTGACAATGGATTGTATCAATAATCTTCTACATATCAAAGCAAAAAAAATAAAAAATACCATTGCCACAAACTGTAACAGTCCTGCTGTTTTTTGTTTCTAAAGCCAAACACATTCTTACAGCCCTTTGTATGAAGCAGGTAAGAAAATATTTGGAAAAAAAACATTCATACAGTTCATACAGTATGCCAGTTGCTTCACAATTCATATTTTTTAAATTTCAATTGCACTGTGTTCATTAAAGCTACTCACAGGCAGAGAAAAAAAACAATGAATAATGAAACCCACCTTGGAATGTACAACTGGAGAAAAAATTGATAATCTCATTCATAACTGTCACTGTCAGGCTCATGTTCTGGATGCCTGCATGTACTAAGGCAGACGTGAGGCTGGAAAACATGCTCTATTAATAGAGAGTCGGTGCCCTTTGCCTGCCTCCACTAATTACCCAGGCTGAGAGATGTCTTCCTATAGGGGCCGGCTCTCTCTCGTCCTTCACTAATAAATAGCCCATATACAACAAGGCTTTCTTATACCCCTTTCACACAAAAAAGCCAGCGGTTGACAGGGGATGTTGAACACGGGTTCAACCCGCGTTTGACTCATTCACACCATACTATGGTTACGGATAAGTACCGGGTCCTCGCTGTGGCATTCACGCAAGACCTTTGCTCGCAAGTTTACTTTTCGTACATGTCACTGGCAAATACAATATTTTACCAAAATCTTGCAACTGCTTTAATGTAAAAAATGATGTCACAAAATGTTTTACGTAACATATTATTTGTTGTTTAACATTCACGTTACATATTTGTGACAATTGAGAAATCTTCTTCTTGTTTGAATCTAGCTGTGAATTTAGCTAGCAGAAATTAGTTGTTCAGTTCTAATATACACTACCATTTAAAAGTTTGGGGTCACTTAGACATTTTTTTGTTTTTGAAAAAAAGGTTATACTTTTATTCACCAAGGTAGCATTAAATTGATCAAAAAATACAGTCCAGACATTGATAATGTTATAAACTACTATTTCTATTTCATCATATTTCTGCTTTAGCAATTGTAGCCCTTTTTACACATAGTCCCCCCATTTTAGGGCACCAAAAGTAGTTAACATTAATTTAAATAAAGTAATTATATTTTATAGATATTTGGTTGCATATCTTTTGCATGCCATGACTTCCTGATGTCTATTATGACCCAACAACATCACAAGACTCTTGATATCGTATTTGCAGGTACTCTTACAAGCGATACTACAACCTCTCTGCATTTGAATTGTTCTCTATGGGAATTGGAGGGCGGGACTTGATTAAGCTGTAAATTACATGGGAATAGTATGGAACACATGGTTGGCTAAATGGTTATAAGTCATCAATGGTCTGAGGTATCAAACAAGCCTTAAACCATCACTCTGCTGCCAGATATGCAGTAGATATGGATGGATCACTTTAAGAGTTATTTCTCCTGACTTATTTTTTCATAGAGTTCAATAGGAAAATGAGTGAATGAATATGGTTTCCATCATTTATGTAAAGGTTTCGGAACATCGTTTCTGCATGAGGGCAGTTATACGACTTGGTGCACCACATTGGGGCATCAATTCAGAAAATTTGGGCCAATTAAACACATGAAGAGATGGAGGGTCGGTCAGCTAACCGTGCTGCATGGAGTAACCCATGTCCCCCCTTTTTATACTGAAACCGAGCTGTGTGAAACCTGCGTAAAACCCAGGTCATGACCAGGGTCGCCGGCTCGGGTCGGATAACAACAAACACACAAATGACAAACACAGGTTTTACCCGGGTCATTGCTTGGGTGTGAAAGGAGTATTAGTGCATTGGAGGTCCCAAACCAAAGTATGCCAGCTGCAGTCTCTGAAAGTCTCTGTGATCATCTTGTCTCATCCTTTGCATTACGTAAGCACACATCATTTTGGGGGTGGGTCCGAGGGTTGGTCTTCTATTGATTGATTGACTGACTGATGTAATGTGGGTAGATATCAGGTACAAAATGGCAGCAAGTTGTCTGATCACATGGTGAGGAAAAGGTCACATGATGACAGGGAAACAGTGCATCAATGGAATGGAACATTATTATTATTATTATTATTATTATTATTAATAATTATAATAAATCTAGAAACTGTTACCTGCTTTACAACTTACTTACCATTTTCTATACCATTGTGTAGCTTTCAGGTTGAGTTTAATATGTATATGTGAACTGGTTTAATCTTCTTCACAACTCTTTCAATTCAATAATTATTTTATTTTTGCTTATTTACTTTAATGATTTTTTTTTATGGGGTATGGGGGGGCTTCCAGCTACAATCACACATGGAAGTATGAAGTATGGACGTCCCTAAAGACACGAGCGGGTGGGTTAATGATTTCCCTGTCTAAATGAGTGGGGGTAATGGGAAAGAACGGAGCCTGGCGGTGAGTAGACTTTTTGGAGAGGGGAACGCCGGCAGGCCCACACCGACATCGCACACCGCTGCCCTGTCGGAATAACACAGGAACATCAAGCTATATGCCCGGTGACGTCTTTTTTATCTGCTATGCAAGCGGGCATGGAATCATGGCTCACATGTGTGATAAAGAAACAAAAATAAAAAATAAAAAGCAAGACTCAGCTCAGACAATGTCTGCTTAAAGTTTTTCTTTTTTTTTGACCATGTTTGTTTATATGTGGTTCAGATTTAAAAACAAAAATCCCACAGATATTTTTTCCGTGGATATTTCTGGGTTGTGGAGGGATTTCACCCAGCGAAACTACACTAGGTGTTTTTGTGACCACAGGGGCCTGGGGTACACTGAACCTTGCCTAGCCTCTTTTGCGAGTGCAGAAGGTCATCATCTCCCAAAATCTGTAACACTTATCCTCCCCACCCCCCACTTTTTTTTTTTAACAAACCCCAGAGGCCTCGTCACAACCGTCAGCGTAACATCTGGAGTTAATATGCCAGAGACAACAACATCTGAAGCAATCCTCCACAATTTGAGCTATTCCTGCCTTCTGCGAGATAATATATCAGAGGAGATAAGACAGCCCTGTGATTCCCTTTCATTCTCAAGAACACAGCCCCCCCCCCAAATGATCCCCCCCTCCTTTCCACCCTCATGAAAACCTGTGTTGTCATGTTCACAAAATTAACTGCCACACGTTCCTTGATACTGGGAAAATAAACGCAGCTCGAGTGAAAATGCTATAGGCTCCATGTTTTATGTATTCCCACTTCCAGCCAAAAAATTCTGGTATTGTAATTTGCTTTGTGTTTCCGTTTGGTTTTCCTTTTTTTTTGTGGAAATGCAGCTCTATTCCCTGTAGAACGGCATTCTGGGAAGGGCTCCAAGGGAAATGGATTTCTCTCAGAAGGACGTTGTTACGAAGTGGCCCTCCAGGTGGGCATGCCCCCACCCCCCATGCACGCACATATGCCAAACACCCCCGAAAAAAACCTGGTGCTGGAATGCGGAGTAATTCGGCCCAACCCAATAACGTCCGGACAAAATTAGAACGTCATATTGAGTGTTGACAGAAATGCTGAGTGCAGAGCGAGGCCTTTGAGGAATCCCAGGGTTGGCATGGCTTATCCCTCATGACAGACAGCTGCTCCTGTCAGGTAGGCAGAGGTCTGTATATCACGCACCCCCCCAAATGATACCGAGAACAGCGTCAGATCGCCGGAACCACTGGCATACCGCTAATGGTCACGCACCGGGGGTCCTTCTTGACATGCTGAGGGGAAACATGTGTGTCCATGTGTGTATTTTAACAGGGCAAACATTATGAAGCCGATCGTGTGCTGCGTTGTCTTAGATCATTATGATCCAGCCACATGTCTAACGTTCTCGCCTATGGCTGGTGAGGTGTCAGATGTTTAGCTTTTCATATCCTGTAGAAATGGCGGCTCCACTGAGTATTTCATATTTTTTCAGACCTTTTCAAAGTTTTAACTCTAACATGATGTCACATAGACATGACATCATGTTAGAAATGTTAGTTTATGTGAGTGTTGCTGGCAGTAGAAGCCAGCACACCCACTTCATATTAACTATATAAAGCGCCTGATGTCTCCTGGGGTCCTCTACTCCTAATCCACATGCAGAGACACATGGTCACCATGTGGCAGCCATCTTATCTCAAGTTCAAAGCAAAGATTTCCAGCGCTTTCCACCCCCGCTACCCCCGCCCCCTTCCCCCTGAAGAGGTTTACTGGTTCACTCGACCTTTTGAATATGCTTTCATGATAAGGGAACAATACATGCCGCTGAACTGCTGAAAATCGAGGGCCTTTCGCCAGACGATCGTCGTCCTCTCGAGCGGTGAGATCAAGAGGAGAAGACTGAGCTTTGGGCTAATCACAGCACTCTGACGTCACGGCGTAGACTTTTGACTGGGGTGGGCAAAATGGAGAGCAATTCCATATATGTATATTTTCAAATATATATGTGCTGCTATACTAGCATTTTTAGATGCCTGACCTGAATTAATCATAATTTTTTTTATTAAATTAAACTGCCAAGTACGGGATACATAATAAATCAATCATTACTTCTCACCCCACCCACACAGCACACCCATACTTAAACACTGTGACTAAAATTAGCATGTACAGTCGACATAGCTTCTATATTTATGTCTGTTAAACGTTTTTTTAATGCTTATTAAAGGGAAGTAATGCAGTTTCCACTTTGGATTTGCGTGGCTACCTGTGAACAGAGTACCTCAAAAGAAATCATGGACTCATATCAGTGACACTTGTGTTTGGAGTATTAGCAAAGCGTGATACAATTGTATGGCTCATACAGAATACATTGTACTTAAATGTGATATTTAAAATATAGACAATCTGAACTTAAGACAGAAAAAAGGGTTCTTTTATTTGAAATGGGTCTTTAAGTTCAACCATCTGACAGGGGGGTGTATGCTTAATGTGGGTGAGGTTACTAGTGCTACTCTTTAGTCATAATCCAGATTCATGCTACTATGAACTCACTTTATTGAGTTGTCCATCCCTCAGTTTCTCTACGCTTGACAAATAAATGAGTTAGTATTGAGAGCGCTAACCGTTATTTTGTTTTCTTTTGCGTTCAAGTTCAAATGCATTTTACCCAGATATGAGCAAATCTCCAGCAAAAATCATTGAAACACAGACGGCAATCATCGCTCAAATGACAAGCTTTGACATGAGAAGTATTAACAGATAAGCAAAGTCGTTTGTAAAATGGCTACTTCAGGGCTATTGTCTGTAGGGCCCTTGCTTCTTTTATAAAAATAGCCTCTTCGCCGGGTTGCTAGGGGCAGAGGGCCATTCGCGTAATTGAGAATTGGCAGTGGACGACCTCTCCATCGACGGGCGGATCAGGCTGCTGTCGGGTTGGGGGGATGGGGGAGAGGAGGGGGAGCGAGCTTCTCTGTGACATTATCCAGTCATCTGGCCTGCGAGCTGAGATAGTCCAATGTTGACAGATAGGCCGTCCCAGATCATGGCTGGTATTCACATCTATCTCCATTCCAGGGCCAATCGTGACAGAAACTATGTCTGACGGAGAGGAGCAAGAGAAGGCCGAGATTGTTCCAATGTTATCACAGACGGGACAAGATTCCAGGGCCTGTCTTTTGGGACGCTGGACGCTGCCAAGGGCACCCAAAGTCTATTTGCTGAGACTGTCTCTTGTTTCTCGAGCGACTCCGATCGGACACACAGACTCGGGGATAATGCAGATACCGTCTAACGTCGACTGATTACACAGTGGTCACCGCATTGTGGCCAGCTGTTTACATCGAGACAGGAAGGTGTCATTTCAGAGAATGTCGCTTTATCTGCTCCTTTGTATTTGCTGTCGCATTGCTGATAATTTAACACCATTTTTTCACGCAAGAAAAAACTATTGTTATTCAGCTTTATTATCTTCTAAATGCAGCCAGATCCATACCATGACAATGATATAGGGACATCTGGTCTGCTATCTGCATGAAAGCACGGATGGGTGTGTGCAGGCATGTGTGTGTGTGTACGTGTGTGTGCATGTGTGTGTGTTTGAGTGTGTGTGTGTGTATGTACAAACTGTGTGTGTATATACATGTGTGCATGTACGTCTGTGCACGTGTGTGTGTGTATGCTTGTGTATGTGTGTGTATGTGTGTGTGTGTGTGCCTGTGTGCACTTGCACCTGCATGTGTGCATGTGTGTGTGTGCGTGCGTGCGTGCGTGCGTGCGTGCGTGCGTGTGTGCGTGCGTGCGTGCTTGCGTACGTGCGTGCGTGCGTGCGTGCGTGCGTGCGTGCGTGCGTGCGTGCGTGTGTGAGAAATGTTGTGACCACAACGGCCCCATTAAACCCCAAAGGCCACAGTGACTCAGGTGGAGCACAGGAAGCGTAAAAGCCCCAACAAGCCACCGCAGATCCACAGCACATTCCTGTTTGGAAAGGTTCAGTCCAGAGGCCAACAATGTGAAGCACCTCTAAATGCCAGTGGCGGGGGTCGTAAACCTTTGTCTACCGCCGGAGGACCCACCTGCCTCTCTGCTCTGCGAGGGCCAAACATCTACGCCCGTAGTGTCCAACAAACACCTGAATGCAATCTCTGAGGTGTTATCAAGACCCATTCTAGTACAAATGAACATCTCAAGTGGACAGATAGAGAAACTGTGTGATAATCTGCAAAGAATGGCCTTGTTCACAGTCTACAGGATTCCACGTAGACGAAAGCTGAACACACTTCTATCTACTGTTTACTTTAAAGGAGGGGCATTGTAAAAAATAAAAAATAAAAACTATCTCTGTTTTTACACTATTTTATCCATAGACAACCAAAACGATATCAGTAAAGATGAACACTCACCAAATTCAGGCCTCAGTCTCAAACAGCCAGCTCGAGGTAACTGAGCATTGCCAATTGAATGCCCCTGTCTGAAACCTCATAACATCAGGCTAATTAAAGTGCCATGCAGAGGACCACCAAACATTGCAGAGACAATGTCCAGAGTGTGTCTAGCATGTTCCAAAACAATCCCCAATGTTTCTATTAAGAGCTTAGTCTGGGCTGGGGTCTGTGCTAGTCACATTCAGGGGGCTGCACAGAACATAAACAACCACATGATTCTCATGCAGAGATCTCAATCCAATGAGGTTTCTCCAAAACCCTTTCACTGGCAAACAAGAAATAAGTGAGCAGTGGTTTGTCGTTTCTGATGAAGATTAAATGTAACTATTATGGGGACCATCACTGGTTTGTTCTGCTCTCTGCATACAGAAATTTGGTCCCTGAATCTAGATAGAAGCTGAATACTGAACTGCCTTTCAAAAATATTCTTTGAATTGTCATTTCAGCTAAGGCAAACAGTAGAACTGATCTGTTTGTAAAAGAATACATGAAAATGTATAAACTTCTAGCAACTATTTTATTGAAAACAAAATCCTGCAATGAAATCCTATACCGAGTGACAAAATAGAACACTATTCTTGGCGGAGCCTAAGTGTGAGTCCATAACTTCCGGCATAGCTCCAGGGATACTAAAATAAAGTTAAGATGGACTTTGACGTATCAATACATTTGTGCCATATCAGAAATAAGCAGTTCGATTTGATTACTTGTCTATTTCCAATAAGTTTTTAATATCAATAAGTGAAAATGCACAGTCTTCCTTAATCCTATTTTCCTAACCTTGGCTTGCTTCTGAGAGCAGAAAGAATAGTAATCCGATGAGGATACAGGGGCTGTTCTCATTTCTATGGCAACTGAGTACTGAGAGTACGTAAGGTTTGCTGAATTGATCTTGGACAAAATGGCATTGCAACTAGGCTGAATGCACTTTTCACATAGAAGCAACAGAAGAAAACAATCTAATTTTCTATGTTAAAGACAGACTAACACACATTGATTGATTTTGTTGATTGCTGAACTCAGCAAACAGTGTCTCTAAACAAGAAAAATTAACATATGTCTACTTGTGCGTCAAAGTTGAGGACAAATGTTGATTGACTCAAGGCCACCAGCATTCACTTTGATTGTAAACATCGATTGCTAATAAAACTACCAAAATAATGGGGGAAAAGTGTCTGGGCAAACTACATCCCAGTTTCTATAGTGATATCTATATCCTTCTCCACAGGTGGTCAGTGTCCTTATAAGGGAGGTGGTGCGGGGGGAGTTGGGTGGGGGGGGGAACATTTGACTGGAGGGCTCTTCAGGAGGGCTTCTGATGAGTGACCACCACGCCACTGGCATCTCACATTACCGAGCGCTGGTGGGTCCGTATCGATCCAATTTGAAACAGCCTGTCGCCGGGCAGAAAGAGAAATAGAGGACTGAGGAGAAGCGACAGCTAAAACGTCCCTCCCATATTTCCTGCACAGCTAAGAAGGATGAAAAAGGGCAATTATACTTTTTGCTTTATGCTTACAATAGGAACCATATGGTCCTGCCAAAGACATGAAAAGGATTGTTGAATAGGTGGAGAAATATGTGTACATTCTGATGGCTGATATATATCCATGCCTACGCTGGGTCAGGCATAGCTATATCAGGTAACAGAGAAGACAGAGGTATAATTACGAGTCTCTAGAAAAACTGTAAATATGGCAAATCTGGGACTTTAAAAGCATGTACTGTACATACGTACAAATACTGTACATGCATTTACAATAGTCTTTATCGGAATTACAGATCAACTGATCAGGTCACCATTATTTAGCCACATCTGTTTGGTACTCATACTAAAATTTTGTTTTCAAAGTCAATCATATAAATAAGGGGGTAATTGCATCATCATCGACCACAGGCTAATGTGTAGCCCCTGCTAATTTGGATCTTTTTTTTCTGCCAATTGTGATTCATTATCATTTACACAGTGATGATTGACACTGAAGATGTTAACAAAGTCAAGCATGAGTCTCACACACTGTAGCATGAGTCTCACACACTGTAGCTTACGCGTGCAGGACCTGTACAAAAATTATTAAATTCCAAGAAGTGTACCAAAAACCTCACATTTCAGAATCAGTTGGGTGGTGTATATTGCAGTAATACACCTAAAACCATCCAGAATCACATCCTGACCTCCTAATTGTCCACAACTCCACTGGGGAAGGGGGGCGTGGGGGGTTAAATCACAAGTGTTGTTTGTGTTTCCTAGCACATTAGCTAGCGTTTGATCAAGAGCCTGAAATCTGCCTAGGAAAAAAATGCAGTTTTCTGCCAGTGTCTCAAACTTGTGCAACACAGATCCCTCTTACTGATTGTATCACCTTGGCTCTCCCTACCCCAGTAGCACAAAAAAAAACACAAGAAGTTTCTGCCAACAACTCAGACAATGTACTTTTTATGCGGGCTCCTTTCATTCTGATAATCCCATTAGGTTAAGGACTGACAGGCAGCAGTGGAAAATCCAGGCTTCCGAATGTAAAAGTCCTCCCCAGTATTTTGTTCCAATCGCCTGGATTTGCGAATTAGCACAATTGTTCAGTCAGGAGATTCAGACGTAATACAGTCATTCGCACACCTGCATGGTCTTCCTCCAGTGGGGTGATAATCTTGGGTTTGCGGTTAGGTTATGAAGCTTCTTCCTCAGCGGCGGGCCGGTATGACCTGGAGCTGCTTCTAGGTCGCTGGGAAATTGACCACTAGTCATTTTTTATAACTGGAGCTTGTGAAGAGATGGATGTGGATGTATATACGTGTGTGTGTGTGTGTGCGCAGGGGCGGGTGGCTGTGTGTTTGTTTAAAAGTTGTTGCCATTAACAACAAGACCAAAACAACAGCGGGAAGCTGGGAAACTCAGTGGGGAGACATTGGCAACTTCTTACATTGGCCCTATTCTGCAACTGTTTACCAAGTTTGGAAGTCCATGAATACCTTCCACAGTGAATGATTCTGGCATCAATGCTGTGTACTGCAACATCTGAGCACCTCACACTACCTTTGAAATGGTTACATTCAGTCTGTTTACACTGCTGCTGGGTTTATTTTCACCATATACATTCGGATACATGGGTCATTGCGACGTGGCACGAGTGACTGTGTACACACACGGCAAGACGCACACGAGCACTCACAATGCCTGTGAAGTGGTACTGCTGTGCTGTGCTGCGTCTGTGTGTGTGCGTTTGTATGTGCGCGTGTGTGTATGCGTGTGCGTGTGCTGTTTCAGCAGACAAAGGTCTTCTTGGGCTAGTTGACTTTTAAATCAAGTCAAACGTACACCCTCCCCCCACCCCTCCCCTTTTCTTTGGGTCTTACGTAGTGCAGATGGAACTCTCAGACTCAAAACGGGGTGTACCTCCAGCATTCGAATTTTCTTACATTTATGACGTGATTTTTTTTATTCTTCCTTACTTTTTTTATTAAGCTTCTGGCTGTTTGAACCCAGAGTCTCATAAAACGTGGAGCTTATGCCGTCTCAGTTCCCTTCAATAATTGTTTAATAAATGATGGAAAAATAAAAAATGATATGTTATAAAACAAAAATCTGCTGTTGAGGCAAATGCTTGAATAAAACATGTTTCTTTTGAAAATGTTGTTGTAGGGAGCTGTTTTAAAAAAAAAAATGTTTAACATTAACAAACCTCACCAGTTATGCTGATAATTATTTGTGATAAACTAAATGTTATATTTCAGAAGAAATTGTGACATCAGACCCCCACCCACCCCCACACCCACTGTGTATTTTGCCACTGTGAGACGACCATCCTGCTCAAAAAATAACTGTCAAGTAAGGTGTACAGTGTTGGGGTGATTCATAGGTTTTTTCAGTGCTGGGCAGCGAGCTCGCTAGTTAACTGCCAATAGGGACTAACGCCGACAGATTAAAATGTTTTTAAGTGTTTCTGGGGACTGGGTTTATTATTTCCGGTCACAGTGAATGCTCTGATAGGTCAGTGACTATACCAAATATACCAATGCAGAATAGTTACAAATGTATTCCCATAAAGAGACGATTAGAGCAACAGTGGGATGTGTCCGTTAAATATGGATGCAAAATGAAAATGACATTGCCGTTCTTTATGTATTCGAAGACACATTCTTGCGATCGAGCTTAACATTTTGCAATCGCAATGTAAATCTCAGTGGAAAACAAAGAGGAAAAGTATGATTGAAAGTTGAAAACACAATTGGGGAGTAAAACTGAAATGCGCTGCAATCGTAAGCATAAATCCTTATGCTTGTTAACCTGACAGTTATAAAAAGATCTCTAACCAGTAACCTTGCAGTAAGAACAAACAAACAACAGTCCCTCCACCCTTAGCAACGCACCCCCCTTCCTCCCCATCCCCAACACACACACACACACACACACATTAAACATTTTATCGGCTTGGCTGTTTTGAGTAAATCCCAAGCCCACCTCCCTTCCCCCAAATAAATAAATAAATGAATAAATATTCTGTGTCATTTATTTTTGATTCAGTTTGTGAATAAGCTGCCCATCTACAACCACACAATGCGCTCTTCTTTTCACTTCCGTTTCTACTGCCCTATCTGAGTCTGTGGACAGATAGATACCCTTTCCATCTTCACTAAATTATGCGGTCGCCCAACTGCTAATGAAGAGAGTCACAGCTGGGTCTCCCCTGCCTATAAGAGTAAATCTCGGCTACAAAAAGAAGCCGTGACATGCCCCCCCCCACCCCAAGTGACTGGGGTGCTGCGAGTAGTTTGGGGCACAGGATGCCCCATTTCCTCCACCTCTATCTCCTTCCTCTAGCCTTAGAGCGAAGGATGCCATGCGTCAATCGCCAGGATAAAGAACGTCACGGCCCCCGACACTTATCCGTGACCGCAAAATAATCCAGCATTACAATTACGATTTAAGAAGAAGAAGAGAAAAAAAACAATTCCCGCGACGTAAATTCTTGCCGCTGTGTTGTAACCTCGAAGTGAACTGAGGGCTTAGGGGAGGGATAGAGATATGTCCTTCGCTTTTGAATTGAGTCTCTTGATTTACTATAAGTTCCTGATGGATTACCTGGGAGTGACCTTTAGGCAAAGAGTGATTAATAGAGCCGAAGACATCTGGGGGCCCCGTCCACGGGCTGGAATTATGACCTCGCTATCGCTGGCTGAAACCAGACACCGCTGGGATGCATTATTGCAAAATACCAGCATGGAGTCCCTTATTGTTTAACATTCATGAGCGGGTTTAAACTTCAGCAGCAGGCTCTGTAAAAAGGGCTTTTGGATGCGTTTCAAGGGAGTTGTTCCTCTTCAAGCGAGAGAAAGAAAACATCTTGCATTAATAAGCTGTCTGAAGGACAATTAATTCCCTAATGAAGTACAAATGCAAAAAGGCTGAGCTTAAGATATGCCTTAGCAAGATTTATGTCATTTGAAATACACTCGTGACTCTCCGGGTCCATCTGCTCATAATTACCTCATATTTCAGGCCTGGATACTATAAAATCACAACATGCCATCCTGGGCTAGGTTCTGCTCTCCCTTTCTTTTATCAGCAGAATGGAAGGGGATAGGAAAGGCATAGCTCCATTTTGCAAGCGCTAATGCCACACTTATCGCACTGGGGGAATAAGGTCTCATTTTGTTAGGGGAACAAATGCTAAAAAAAAGATACCAAGGACCTAGGCTGGGGAAAGAATGGATGCAGTTGTGCTGCTTTAATATTGCCTGACTAAAAAGTGAGTTCTCATACAATAGAACAATATTACAGCGTGCAGTTTTTAAATGTAGCAAAATGCAGTTTTTTTTCAGTTCAGGAAAAGTTCCAAGAACAAAATTTTTTCTGTGTCCTTTTTTCCTGAGAACAAATTTTAGCGGGACCAGGCAAAAACCTGTGCCTCTGCCCAGCTAGCTTAAAAAAAAAAGAAGAAATTCTGAGTTAAAAATAACATTATAAAACCCTGCTTTAAAAGTTTTAAGGACCAAGGCAAACACACAGACATGATTAGTGAGGTAATCATGAGGGCAGTGCGCGACCACGGAACAAACTGGAGAGAGGGGTGCAATCACCGCTGCTTAATGGAGCCCTGTTAATACCGTAAGCTGAGACGCCGTGTTTCGTGGAGTAAATCAGCTGGAGTCAAAATAATTACGTGGTTGGCGGCGTATTTGTCATCGGGCCTGAAGGGAGTACACACGGTTTTACTTAAGGGCCTTATGGCCACGTATGGCCATGTTTTCATTTTGAAAGACGTCTGCAGGGGTTAGACATGCCTGGCAGCGTCTGATAAAATAAGAATTACAGAGATGCTCAGTCATAAAGCCTTGTGGGCTGTTGTAGGTGTGTATCCACAACACTAGCAAGTATATAGGCCTCCGAGGTTCAATCAGCCTACACACTTTAAAGTGATCAAAACAAGCTCTGCAACTCTTAAGTTAATGCTTGTGTTTTTACAAGACCCGGGTTTACGGTTTTTCGGCCTAACCAAGGTAAAGACAGCAAAACATAATGCCAACTAAAGATTTTGAAGCAGATTTTCTTGCCGGATATTGATTTACTGTAACTTTAAATAATCAAATCTTAGTCTTCATGTCACCCGACACAAAGTGATGAGTTAATCTGAATTTGAATTAACATAAAATGATAGGAAAAGTTAACAGCTGTTTATTTTTGTGGTAAGGGCGAGTTACTGTACGGCAGGCACCAATCCAAACCTAAGGCAACATGCAAATAAGGCAAACCTCAAGGACATGCAAATACTCCCAATTTACTTGACATAAGAAACTGAAAAATAGCTGACTGAAAATAGCAAACAAATGATCACAAAGACTACAGTACAACAAACACGAGTAAGCCATACTTTGTGTAGTTACTTCATGAAAAAGTAACACCTGCTTAAAGTTGTTATTCCGAGTTACATCTGATCTTCGGTTAGACTGAGCATAGGCCCGAGGCGAAAGGTATATCACTTTTGACATACTGTTATACTTGTTAGCAACACACTGACGATGAGGAGTAACAGTTATCTCATGTTGAAGACATGCATACAACAAAAAAATCTAACCAATCAATCCAGAAACCTCAATATCCAACCACAAACACGTCAGGAGATTGTGCACCTTCCTTCTGTAGACCTGACAGGTTCTTTGGCAAATACAGACTTTCGCCTTCGCCTGATTAAAGTCTGTTTTGATCGTATCATTTTTCACCGTAATGCCGCTGCCTGAGTTAAAGCTGTTTTTTTTTTTCTCTCTACGTTTTCCCTTTGAGTCAAGGTTAGGGTTTGAGTTTAGGTTAGATCACTGGCCCTTGCCGTACAGTCGCCACCGTGTAACCATGGCAACTCAGAGTTTACTGGCTGACCCCATGTCTCGGTCTACCAACAGCACATTATCCCCAGACTAGCATGTGATTTCACATTATTAATTATTAATAATTAATTATTCATCTGTATAACAGCAGTGTAGCTGGGCTGCCGGGTGAAATTGCCGGGCCCCGGACAAAATTATATTATTAGATAATTCCCGGGCCTGGGACAATAATATTTACCACAAGTTCACAGATTCATTGCCCTGCCACCCCCACTATTAAACTGGTCCCATTACAGAACCATGCCTCCACTGATGTATGTCTATCGTCAGTGTAGGCCAGTTTACATTACGTCAACAACTGCTGGCCTCTTTGGAATGCATAGTGCTATATTTGCACCCGATAACACCTGTGTGTACCCATCCTAAGCAGCCTTATTCAGACACACCCACAGCTGTGCATTCAACCTCTCTGATTGGTCTAATCCATGATCAATGTTACACGTGCTGTAATCTTGTAATGCCCACTGAAGAGATTTAACAGTTGCTTTGTTGAGAACATTGTCTTCAATAAAAAAAAAATGATTTAATGAATGATGGAGTACTGAAAGTATACTCACCAGATGCAGTATGTAGATGCAGATGCAGATAGAGTATGCAAAATACAGAATACAGTATACCGATGCAGATGCAGAATACAGTATACAAATACAAAATACAGTATACAGATACAAAATACAGTATACCAGTATACCGATGCACATGCAAAATACAGTATACAGATACAAAATACAGTATACAGTATACAGTATACCGATGCAGATGCAAAATACAGTATACAGATACAAAATACAGTATACAGATACAGTATACAGTATACATTATGCAGATGCAGATGCAAAATACAGTATACAGATACAAAATACAGTAAACAGTATACCGATGCAGATGCAAAATACAGTATACAGATACAAAATACAGTATACAAATACAGTATACAGTATACATTATGCAGATGCAGATGCAGAATACAGTATACAGATGCAGAATGCAGAATACAGTATACGGTATACGGTATACAGTATACAGTATACAGAATACAGATGCAGATGCAGATGCAGAATACAGAATACAAAATACAGAATACAGTATACAGAATACAGATGCAGATGCAGAATACAGAATACAGTATACAGTATACAGTATACATGATGCAGATGCAGATGCAGAATACAGTATACAGATGCAGAATGCAGAATACAGTATACAGTATACAAATACAGTATACAGTATACAGAATACAGATGCAGATACAGATGCAGAATACAAAATATAGAATACAGTATACAGAATACAGATGCAGATGCAGAATACAGTATACAGATGCAGAATGCAGAATACAGTATACAGATGCAGAATGCAGAATACAGTATACAGTATACAAATACAGTATACAGTATACAAAATACAGATGCAGAATACAAAATACAGAATACAGTATACAGAATACAGATGCAGAATACAGTATACAGTATACAGTATACATGATGCAGATGCAGATACAGTATACAGAATACAGATGCAGATGCAGATGCAGATACAGCATACAGATTACAGTATACAGATGCAGTATACAGATTACAGTATACAGATGCAGAATGCAGATGCAGATACAGATTCAGATGCAGATGCAGATACAGAATACAATATACAGATGCAGGTGCATACACAGATGCAGAATACAGTATACAAATACAAAATACAGTATACTGATACAAAATACAGTATACAGTATACCGATGCAGATGCAAAATACAGTATACAGATACAAAATACAGTATACAAATACAGTATACAGTATACATTATGCAGATGCAGAATACAAAATACAAAATACAGAATACAGTACACAGAATACAGTATACAGATGCAGAATACAGTATACAGATGCAGAATACAGTATACAGAATACAGTATACAGATGCAGAATACAGTATACAGATGCAGAATACAGGATACAGAATACAGTATACAGATGCAGATGCAGAATACAGTATACAGATGCAGAATACAGAATACAGTATACAGATGCAGAATACAGAATACAGTATACAGATGCAGAATACAGAATACAGTATACAGATGCAGATACAGAATACAGTATACAGAATACTGTAGGGAATCTCTTTGCCCAGAGACACGGAGGAAATATTGGAGGTCCAGGTGCAACTGATGAAAAATCTAAAAGGAGGAAGCGGGGTATAAATAGTGAACGGAAATGCAGGACAGGTGAACTCAATAATCACTGAGGCGAAAGCAAAACCTGTAGCGGAAAGCAGAAAAATCCGATAGATTACAGGTAAACAGAAAAAAAGAATACTAAGCACGGAGATAAGGGAAGGAAGGCGTGATCCATGAAAAATACGGATGCAGATGCAGATACAGAATACAGAATACAGTATACAGATACAGGATGCAGATGCAGATGCAGAATGCAGAATGCAGATGCAGATACAAAATGCAGTATACAGATGCAGATACAAAATACAGTATACAGATGCGTATACAGTATACAGTATACAGAATACAGATGCCAATGCAGATAGAGAATACAGTATACAGATGCAGATGCAGATGCAGATGCAGAATACGGAATACAGTATACTGGTGCAGAATACAGAATACAGTATTCAGATGCGTATACAGTATACAGAATACAGTATGCAGATGCAGATGCAGATACAGATGCAGATACAATATACAGATGCAGATACAGTATGCAGATGCAGATACAATATACAGATGCAGATACAGTATGCAGATACATATACAATATACAGATGCAGATACAGTATGCAGATGCCAATACAGATACAGTATACAGATAAAGATGCAGTATACAGATGCAGATACAGTATACAGATGCAGTATACAAATGCAGATACAGTATGCAGATGCAGTATTCAGATGCAGATACAGCTGCAGATGCAGTATACAGATGCAGTATACAGATGCAGTATACAAATACAGATACAGTATGCAGATGCAGATGCAGTATTCAGATGCAGATACAGCTGCAGATGCATTATACAGATGCAGTATACAAATGCAGATGCAGTATCCAGATGCAGATACAGCTGCAGATGCAGTATACAGATGTAGTATACAAATGCAGATACAGTATGCAGATGCAGATGCAGTATTCAAATGCAGATACAGCTGCAGATGCAGATGCAGATACAGATGGTTTGAGGCTCGTTTGATACCTCAAACCCTTGATGACTTACTGCCATTTTACCAACCACATATTCATTACATTACATTACATTATAGGCATTTAGCAGACGCTCTTATCCAGAGCGACTTACACAGCATTTTTTGCATTTATACATAGTATCCATTTTACAGCTGGATATATACTGAAGCAATTCAGGTGAAGTACCTTGCTCAGGGGTACAACGGCAGTGTCCTACGTGGGACTCGAACCTGCGACCTTTCGGTTACAAACCCAGTTCCTTAACCACTGTACTACACTGCCGCCCTATTGCCGCCATATTGTTCCAGCATAATTTACAGCTATATCTAGTCCCACCCCCCAATTTTCGTAGAGATCCATTCAAATGCAGAAACATTATAGTATCGCTTGTAAGAGTACTAGAAAATAAGATATCAAGTCTTTTGATGTTGTTGGGTCACAGACATCAGGAAGTCATGGCATGCAAAGGATATGCGACCAAATATTTAAAATTATTACTTTATTCTATATATAAATGCAGGGGTGCCAATAATTGTGGCACATGTGGTTTTGTTAAAAATAATTATTTCTTGATGAGGGATTTTTTTTTCTCATAATAAATTCCCTTCAATTAAAGGTTGGATTTTTTAATCATTTTTTCAGTGTGAAATTAAGCTAATTCACCAAAAGGGGAATTTTTTATAACCCTTTTTATTCATCTTTACTAGGGGTGCCAATAATAGTGGAGGGCACTGTATTTCCATTTTGTACTTCATAGTTTGGGATATCGTTAATTAATTTCTCCCTCTGGGCAAAATAATATTCTCAAATAATTAGTGAAAATCAGTAAAATGCGTATAAGTGTATAGCCTATGAATCTCATTCTCAATCTCTATGTTTTCTTTCAGTCAGAGACCAAATGATGTAGATTACTTTATCTGCCCTCTTTTTTCCAGAATGTTCCAATGCTTTATTGAAAGGCCACCCTTAATCTGCAGTCAGTGGTGGTGTAATGTTAGGAGAGGCCTGGGGCGGTGAGGTGATTTCCTTTCCATGAGCCACTCTCAGGCTACGGGAGGGCCAATGTCCTCCGAGGGTCCCTGTGCTGAGAGCAATTAAAAAAGCCAGAGCAGACAGATATCATCTGAGCAGAGAGCCCACACAGAGGCCAGCTTGTACTCGACAGCTGCTGGGGCGAGCAGAGCCCGCGTTTTAGTCAGAGAGAAGAGAGGGAAAAAAACACACACACACAGGAAAAAAAGGGCAAAGTCTTAACAACCTACCCACATCTGTTTATTTAAAAAAGAAACCATTGTGTCATCTAGTTATTCTAACAAGCTCCCCCAGCCAGTGTTCGGCCCACAATGGCGGCTTTTTAAAATACACAGTTTACTCTTATATGAAGTGGCCTCATAACGGGACAGAGTTCTAAGGACGTGCCAAATGTGGGGAGCAAGCCAAGGTTTCGCATAACCTCCCCCCCTCCCAAAAAAAAACCACGCCTCCCCCTCTCTGCCCCCATTGCTCTATGGCCTGCTGCTACAGCAGCCTGCCCAAGCCCTGAAATGGGAATCTGAGCAATTTGCCGACTTATTTGTTTGTTTGAGTTTTCTGTTTTTGCGTTTTCTAGAAATAGGAAGTAGCCTTCTGAATCTAAGAGGCCTGTGCAGTCACTGGTATTCCAGGACCTACACGATTGGCACCTTATAGCTGAGATGTGTGGCAGGAGGATGTGAGCACAACACAGAAACAACCAATCAGGGTTCCCATTACTGGTGTTTCTAGAACACTGGCCTCAGAACTAAGCTGCCCTTTGAGTGGTGCCTAACAGATGTGTTTATGTTCTGCAACAGCTTTTGAATATTTTCACTCTCTCAACAAAAACAAACCCTTAGAATTAATTCACAAGGTAGAAAAAGAAGCCACAACCATTTTCCAGTGAGTTAAACCAACATTTGTCCACATCCAGTCCCTCTGGGCAAGCTGACCATTTTAAATATTTCTCTCTCTTTCCTTCTCTCTCTCTTTCTCTTTCCCCCCATTTTTCTCTTCCCCCTCTCTCTCTCTTCCCCCCTCTTTCTCTCTTTCCCCCTCTCTCTCTCTCTTTCCCCCCTTTCCCTCTCTCTCTTCCCCCTTTCTCTCTTTCCCCCTCTCTCTCCCTCTTTCTCTCTTCCGCTTCTATCTCTTTCTCTCTTTCCCCCTCTCTCTCGCTCTCTCTCTTTCTCCCATCTTTTTCTCTTCCCCCCCTCTCTCTCTCCTTCTCTCTCTCTTCATCTTTCTCTCTTCCGCTTCTATCATTTTCTTCCAGTATGTGTGCACATGTGTGAATGCCTTATTAAAGCCAATGGTAGGAATCTATGATAGCTTAACAGCATTGATCCTAATGTGCAATAAATAGAAGATAGTGTGAAAGGAATGGCTGTCCCCTATCTCCAAACAAAAGGGGGAGGCGTTTCAGTATACCGTTGCTTTACAAAAACAGATCAAAAACATAGCCTATATGATACATCCACCAGTGTCACTGAATAGACTCTTTTAGAGATAGACAAGACATTTAAAATCGGGGAGGGGGAATAGCTTACCCAGCTAAGATATACAAGCAATACCACACTCATTTACAATGTGACCTGGAATTTGACATATCGGACCAATGCTGATTGTTTATAAGCTTGGTTCATTTTGTTCTGGGGCTGTTGAATTCCTTCTTTCTGCGCTCTTTGTCAGGGGGGGATTTAGGTCATATATCTGTGAGGGGTTGTGTCTTTATTGGCATGTCCATGTGTGCTCACAGTATTTGCCCATTCGCAGTGGTATGAGGGACCCTAGGGCCTGTATAAATAGCCACTTATGCGGCACGGTGAGGCAGAACCGCATGTGTTATAACAGCTGGTGTCCCACTATCTGGTGAATAAACACATGACAGGGTTCAAACGGCCTGATATGCCCCTCCTTCCTGCGCTGCTGTCAGTCAGGGGTTGGGCGGGCGGGGAAGCGGGATCCTTCTCCGTCTTGGTCCGGAACACACAGCTGTTCGAGGCGACAAAACCACCAAATAGCCGCCATTCCAGGCCCCACTTCATCCGCGCCGTGAAAACAAAATAGAAATGTCACCCTCAGCTGAACGGCGTTAGTGTTAGGGTAAGGCCTGGAGGGAAGGAGAGGTGAGATCTAAGACAGATTCACTGGTATGCGTGTACCTCAGGGTAAAAGAATAGTGCTATAATCACCCATAATTCAATGAGATTGACAGATGGCAGCAGGTTGAAGGTCAGTTAGAACTAAGGTTGATTCCCTGACAGTCTTGACTTGATTCTGGCCCTTCATGTAACATGTCCCTCCTCCTTCTCATTGGCGTATAAATCCCTCACGTCATGACATTAACAGCTTGATTAGGCCACCTCGTAGCTATCCGCCCATACTGCCTACACAACAGCTGGTGTGCGCAGGACAGCATGCAGAGAGACTGGTCACAGCTGTCTCTTAACAAAGACTGACAAGCGTGAAAAGTTGATAGCATGACCCTCAGGACACCAGAACTGTGGAGAACACGTTCATGACTTGATCTGGGAAAAGCTCAAAGAATGTTTTTTGCCCAGTCGTTGAAACGCGTCAAAATCCCTCGTAATTCTCTTTCCTGCTTTGTTACCGTGCAATGCTGTCTGTCCAGTTCCAGACATTTTAATACTGCCTGTGAACTACATGTTCTCTCTGGGAATGCAGCGTCTAAAACTGTGTGATATATTACCAAAATTTATAAATGCATTCATTTATGTAGCCTACTGTATTGGATTCATATTTTTGTTTGGGAGTGGGGCTATACTTTACCCATATTAAATGAATTCTGTATATTCTCTAGTTAATTTTGTTACGAGCATTTTTATTGCATAGGAGAAAGAAAGAATTAAAATAACTTCAATAATCAGAATATAATGTACACCCAAGAGGTAATTCATAATTTCCAGAATAAAGGGAATAAAGATAATAAAATACATTTAATGTAATTTGTATTACTTATAACTGAGAACATTATAACCCCGCCTTCTGCTACAGTGCCCAAGAACGTTATCGCCTGAAATTTATATCATTATAAGGTGTGTATGAGAAACTAGCAAATGGCAATCACAAGAGAGCTGGGAAAGGCAAGAAATATATACAGCAGACCTACATAGCTACTCTAATCATGCTGGCTCAGAAAGAATATCTCTTACATTCAGAATTTTCCAGGGGGACAGCACAGCAGTTTGATGAAAGAACGTCTCAACGGCGTCATTAGATTTCCCACAGCCCCAAATCTGGTGCCTATTCTGTCTTGGATCCCTGCATTGATTGGAGGGGGTGGCATTTCCAAACACAGATTAGAGGACCTATTAGAGCCCTGCACTCCATCTATTTTATTGTCTGCAACACTTCATAGAAAAACTAAAAACTCTAGTTTTAGCAGTTGCTGGTAAGTGAAATCAATAGTATTCACATGGATTTTCACGTTCATACCACTCTGGTGACCACATTTTACAAATAAGATATTCTTTGGTAGAATAGTCAATAATGTACATATGGCATACAGTCTGTGCCTGTGCACCACAGTAGTGTTGTGGTGTGTGTGGCTAGTATTCAGTAGTTATTTACTAGCTCATTAGAACCTTGACAAGGTTGCATGCATTTTGTGAGCATGAGTGGGTCTTCTCTGGCATTCTCAACGTGACACCCTGAAGAAGCTCCCCAGGTGATGTGGGGTTGGGCTAAGAGTGACAAAGGCCTTCTGGTCTAGGGTTTGAGAATAGGGTGGTGCCTGCACGACAGCTGTAGGCCATAAATAACAGTCAGAAGTAAGGCCAACAAGAACGGGCTCATCGTCGTTTGACATGTCGGTGTCATTCCCTCTAAACCCTTCAGTGCGATCATGCAGAAAAGAAGTGTAAAACACAGTACCACACTGTACCAACAAGTCTAAAGTAAACCGGAATGCAAAATGTGAGAATGCATCAGGTAGTGGGCTTAGCTTCCCAAAATGGATCCCTTTCACTTGAGGTCAATCAGGCCACGGAAAGACTATGAGGATCAGTGACTTCAAACACATTACATTTTCGGGTTCCCTTCAGCATTTCTGTATAAACAGAAACTTATTTTCCCTTGGTATGCATGCAATTATCAGGCGTGTGGTGGAGCTGGAATCACCACACACAAAATAAGAACTAAATAAATAGTGCAGGGTGGAGGGAAGCATGTGAGATGCAGATATGAGAGAAACTAAGGAAGGAAATCAATCCTTAATCTTTGTTAATTCCCATTTCAATTATCTTATCGTATTCCAGCTTCTCTCATCTCTCTTCCTGAGTCCCAGAGAGGAAGTGATATAAGCGGAATTGCTCCGGTACGCTCATCTTCTGTGTTTGCATATTTCCTTTTTAAACAACGATCCATGCTTCAATCCTTCACCTGCAAAAATATTGTTAGCAGGACGATCTGGCCTTCAAGGTGTATTTGTTACTTTTTACTTTTACTCTTGGAAAATTTCCTTCAAAACAAACAGTGAGTTTGAGTGCCGTACATTTTTGTGTGTAATGCCTTACATTTTTATGATTACTTGGTCACAAATTGTACTTGTACAAACACAGCAGCAAGCATTACTTCTGTACTCATCTCCTCATCAAACCTCTCCTCGTATTTAAGTTCAAATGACTTGCAGAAAATGGAAAGAGCCTTCTCATCAAAGACAACTGAAGAAAGTAGAGATTAGTATAGCTTTTTCCCCTCATAAATCCTTGATGAGGAATTCCACCCTTTGGTATGAATAAAAAATAACCTCACATCAAAAATTTTTTTTAACCAATCTTAACAAAAGTGTTACTTTTTTCAGTTTTACAAAATCGTTTTAAACTGGCAGGTAATAGTAGAAGCATACCGTATTGGCACAAACAACTACCGTACACACCATATACAGGAACATGCAAACTTAAAAGTCATGAGACATTGTTTGCCATGTTAAAATAATTAATTATCTAATATAAAGTATTTGATTCATATAAAATAAGGCTATATGTATATGTTAACAACAAAAATATTTGTCAACAAATCGTGACTTTGAGCTGTCCCAAATACTGATATGCTTCTTTTCAACCCTTTTTTTTCATCCATCAATTAAATCTACTGTATCTAACAGGCACACGCACGCACACACACACACTCACAGTGGTGCCATCCCACACCGGCACTTTAAACAAAACAGACAGGAACTTCATTTTTTTGCAGTTAATCACAATCTGTTTGTTCTGGTTGCCTTGACAACGCCATCCGACTCCCTCCAGGAGGATAGAGTTTCCCAGCATTCATCACGTAATGTCTGCTGTGATGTCAGCAAACTGCCAACAATGTCAAATTTGCCCATCCCTGACTGACATTGAGTGTATTGTTTTTGGGGTTTTTATTTTTTTTGCCTGGGCTCAATAGCTGGCCTAAAGATAAATTCCATAGTAACACAACCCCCTTTGTGTCTTTGCCTCCATTTATCCACTGTCTCTGGAGTCCACTCTCCCCTTGAACTAATCTGAGGAACACATTGTTATATTGTTACTTGTGCTATACATGGGTTTAGACACATGGTTAATTCTAATTATTTATTTTTGTTTTAAATGAGGCTCTTGAAAAGCACTTCTGATATTTATCTTACATGTTTGATGCTTTCATTTGTGATCATGAAGTATTTGCTTAGGGTATCATTATCTAAAAAAGACATCCCTGCACAATCTAAACACTTTTTAGTGTGATGTGTACAACATCTGAACACCTTATGGACAGTAAATACAAAAAGGCGGGTGGATTGAGAACGGGATGTTTAGGAACAGGATCTTGTAGTTTGGATTGAGAACAGAATCTTGCAGTGTAGATTGAGAACAGGATCTTGTAGGAACAGGATCTTGCCGTGTGGATTGAGAACAGGATCTTGTAGGAACAGGATCTTGCAGTGTGGATTGAGAACAGGGTCTTGTAGGAACAGAATCTTTGCAGTGTGGATTGAGAACAGGGTCTTGTAGAAACAGGATCTTGCCGTGTGGATTGAGAACAGGGTCTTGTAGAAACAGAATCTTTGCAGTGTGGATTGAGAACAGGATCTTGTAGGAACAGGATCTTGCAGTGTGGATTGAGAACAGGGTCTTGTAGGAACAGGGTCCTGACAGGTGTTTTGGCTTGAAACAAAGCATCACTGTGCCACTTCCACATGTGCTAGTGCAAGCTATCACTTCAATCTCTCTGTTTATTCAGGCCCTAATTTGTTCTCTGATACATCAATGCAAAAAGCAAAGGGAGAGCCATTTCCATATTGAGTGACCATCTTGCACAAGGAAGACAAAAAAGGGCCTGCCGATTGTTTTGCACCTTGTGTACGCGAGCGGGTTGGATTTCTGTGCTCACAGCCGACCTCGTAATGCACACAGCCCTCTGGACATCTGCTGGACCAGGTGCCAAATATGGAGTCCAGCAGCAGTTTGTCTGGCTGCTCTGTTACGCAGAAGACCTCTGCATGTAGAGGTCTGCTCGGCCCCTATGACAGACAACGCATTCGAACCACAGCCATGGATGTTCCCATAACCGATGCACACATAGAAAATGTTTTTTATTTTTATATTCCAATGGGAATTTTACAGAGTTGCCTTAAGAAAAGTTGGCACACTTCATGAGAGCATTGATAGCTATTAGACCTTTCTCTTTAAATTGCTTATTTTCTATTAAGTTATATTATTTATTGTTTAAAAATGTTGAAAATGCATGTTCAACTCAAGGATCATTAATTCATTACTAAACCTTTTTGGGGTTCTTATGGTTTGGGCACTGTTAAAGAAACTTCAGACCGCCCCTAGCGGACATTGTAATCGCAACTTTTTTTTAGTACTAAAGATGTTGCTTGCTACGGACAAAATAACCACTTGATATTTTCTACACAACTTAAAATGTATTCGTATATTTTAACATGTATTACATCTTAGCAATGCTTAGGAACATAGGTGGTAGGCTATGCATTTTATGTTCCAGCAAAGTCCCGCGTCCCCCCTTCAGAATCAGTAGCCTACAGCTTCTTTCGCCGATTCCAGATTTTTCGCTCCACCCCCGCCCATGGACGACGTTGAGATTTACAACAACAACTGTTCGAACCAATGAGAGACCGCTAAACTTCGACTTAGGGGTAGAGTAAAGAAGGGCAAATGAGCGAGAAGACGGTGGAGTCAGTATGCGTATAAGAAGCGATGCAGTTTTCTTCAGTAATTGTTTGCGTTCGTATGCATACATAATGAAGGATGATTAGAGCATGCTGCGAATATATTTCTTCAGCACTAGGCTCTTGGTGACCCGAAAACGGACGTGAAAAGCTCGTAGTATTCTTTGCTGGAAGTGAAGGAGCACGAAAAGAGCCGCTGGATTTGTACTGCACACTCAAGAAAGAACAGTGAAACCGCTTGCCTGCAGCTACAACACGGGGCTGGCTGCTGTACCAGAACTCAGAAGAGAGGGAAATGCCAAGCTTCATAGGCTACAAACGCCCTAAGGACTTCTCATAATTATTTTTTATTTTACTTCATTTTTTGCTATTTGTTTCGGTCATAATTCATGGAAAACAGAATAATTGCTGGAGCCTAGTAACGGTCAACTCCTTCCATGCAGTGTATCGAACTTTCTCAGGAGCACAGACCGTAGTAGGCTAAACTCCAAAACTATACAAACCATCTTCTTCACCCAGCACCAACAGGTTGCAAATCGGAGTCCCCAGAGTAGCTACTTGAAGATAACTGACCGTATTTATCAGAACTATAATACAGAAAGTAGGATTTTTACTTTAAAAATGTGTATTTTCTGTGGCCAAAATATGGAAGATTTATAGAATCCATATGTTTAGGTCTGACACAAGTTCTCTCGTGTATTTGGAGCCATTACAATGGCAAGATTTGCCGGCTTGGTACAGTGCCTCCGCCGATTGGTCTGGCCTTTTGGTTGTATGTTGGTACTTTTTGGCTACGTCTCAATTGCTTCTCCTTCGCACGGCCGTCGGCTAATATGCTGGCAAGCAATCATGAAGTGTCAAGGAGAACCAGAATGCTATTATGCATACGGACAGTATCGGCACGCTTGTGGACCTGTAATCAGCGGAGATAAAAAGACATGTCCCAGTCATTGCATCTCATCGCTTGTGCAGCTCAATCTAACTAAAAACGGCCCATCTTTGGAGGACTGTGACTGTGACACGGATCACATTTGCAGAAATACAAAACGTGCCATCGAGCCTTGTTTGCCCCGGACTAGCACTATGGGCTGCACAGAAGCCCGACGCCAGTGCGAGAGCGACTTACAATGCAGTACTGCAATGGACGATTATTTAATTCATTGTGGTAAACTGTTCAGCGGACTACGGTGTCCGGATGCCTGTCGGAATGTAATCGCAGGTATGCGTAGGATTCCAAAAGCAGAACTCTTGGATACTTGCGTCTGTGATGGAACAGAAAGGACCATCTGTGAATATATAAAAATAAGCATGAAAAACCTTTGTTTTGACTCTCACTATGGTGGTAGTGGATTTCCGGATTCAGAAGAAGATTCTGATTACTACGATGATTTCGAGCCAACACCAAAATATGTGGGAAGCGCAGGTTGGCTTGTAAGAGCCCAGTGTGTTTTGACTGTGGTGGCGTCCATTTTGGTTCTAGTGCCTCTTCTCTAATTCTCGAGCTAATCATCTACCCGTACTATTGTCAGATAAGCGCCTTTTTATAAACCTCTGTCACCAGCCACGCAACAGCAGTTGAACGCTTTTGACTCCAAAGAGTATATATTTGTCTTTGCATGACACTTGAGTTTTTAAAATGAGTTTTGTCCTGAAGGTTGTTCCATTTTATACGCTGTGATTTCGTCTATGCAATTTTTTCAGTTTCTACTTTGGTCGAGGTTATCCATTTCTGGTCAGTAGATTTCAGTATTTATTCTGACAATGAATGGTCTAAAAGTGAAGCAACTACGGCTACCAAATACATAAGCTTTGTAACACTATTGCCTTAAAACATATGTTACGTTAATAGCTTACACGCTTTATTGTAGCCTGAATGACCAGCATTTGCGTTTCTTGCAAAACAGAAACCCCGTTTATTTTAAAGTGCCATTATGCATATTCACACATATTTTATTGTGTTTCTTAGACTGAACAATGCAAGTTTTAAACAAAAAGCTGTGCACTGCCAACAATGAACTAGCGTTTAGTGTTGTCGCCCTTATCAGGGTGACTGATGTAACATCTCCACAAAGTCTGTTTAATGCTGAAATTCATTGCGAGTACACTTGTACATAACGTGACAAATGAATCTAAAAATAATTTATTTACAAAGGTTATGGTCACACCGGGAGTTTCAATATATTGCTGAGTCAACATAAAACGTGACAATTCCAGTTTTAAAGGGAAATTAGTTGTATGTATTTTCTTTAAAAAAAATACTGTACAGTGTATTATATAGATTTTCAGAGAATCTTTTAATTGTATTCTAAGATGAATTATTCACTGTGTAGGAATGTCTAAATCCACTGTATAGCTGCCTTGATGGTGTATTTTTTAAGGAAGGCATAAAAGAGACTTATAGTAAAAAAAAAAAAATCTTGACTGTTATTTGTCTTCCTTTTTAAACAAAGTGTTGAGTTTAATTTGTGTCTCGTTTATTATTGATTTTCTTCTTATTTTAAGTAGACTATCAGCTGTTGGAGATAGTGTTCAAGACCTCTGAACCACAGCTCGTTCTGTGTGTTCAAAGACGTTTATGTAAATAATTACGCTCTTAAGAAGCTTGGAGTGCCGCTACACTTGACCTTGTAAATAGAGATGTTTGCTGAAGGAATAAACTCTGACATTTTGGATATCTTTTAAACATTAACACAAAGGGGAGCGCTTACTGCTCGGGGGATTTGTGCTCAAATCGCGCCAAGATAGACAAGTTTATTTATCTTTTATTCGACGTGTTTATTTTACTGCCTTGGGCTGAGCCGCCACCACAATTAAGCCACGGTTTGCTCAAAGTGAATATAAAAAGGGGAGTGATTGCGGCAGCGACCACTTACGGGAATCTGCTTCTGTGGAGTGAATATATTTATTTACTTGTCCAAGCATCGATGTTTGAAAATATGGATACTGGCTGAACGAATGATACGAAGAGCGTCCTAAACTTTTAAGCACAAATCGAGGCCTGCCAAAGTGTTGCCCATAGGCATGATGTGCGTGGTGAATGTGCGTGGTGCGGAATTCGTTTCTACGATCAATTCGTTGATAAAAAACCAATAAGGTCAAATGTTTTAGGGGTAGCTTGTTTACGTTCTATGAGCAGAATGGCTCCTTTCGGAACGACGGCAGTATGCTTAACATACTATTGAAAGGAGTCAACACCGGAGTCGGCAGCCGGACTAACAATTAACCGCTACAATCAACTCAAGACTTGATTTTCAGGCTCTTGTCAAACAGATCTGTCTTTAATAAATAAACACAGAATATTCCCTTCGGATTAGTTACCTACAAATAGTCGACAATTGGAAGTGCACATCAATCACCCTTATGTAAATTTGGCGGTTGTAATCTTATCCAAATAAATGTAGTCTATAGGCTACAGTTCAGTAGCATAACTTCCTATCCATAGCACCTCACATAAAAATTGTGACAATGATTACGGAATGATACATTTGTGGGAAAACATAACCTTAAATATGCTAATATAACAGTGTAGTTACGGTTAGCCTACGTTAAATCGCCACGGTTGCTAGTTGAACTAGACTGCATGAGGGAGGCTATAGACTAAGCTACATTAAGATTTTCTCATTTAGTAAACGATCGTTTAGATTTTTTTTATTTTAGATCGATCTTTTTTTGTCTGTTTCCATTGTTCATTGGAAGTTTAATCGTCTTTAAAATCACGACAAGGGACAAAAGTTAAAAGGTTGCGATACAAAGCAGCGAACAACGGGGCAGTTCATTGAACAGACAGTGATACAGTAAAGAGACCACAGAACAGGATTCAAGCGTCATTGACCACTTAATTACAAAAGCACTCTCTCTTGTTTATCGTTTACAAAAGAAATTCACGTGAGCCATTCATTCCAAATAATGAGAAATATTATGGACAATCATTACTTGTATGATGAACTATTATGATACATAAATATTAATACTGAATTGCAATTAAAAACAACTTCTAACCAGAAACTCGATAATAATGATTAGATGAAATTGAAAAAATATAAATAGGCATATACAAATTGAACTACAAACAAAATCTGTGAAGTCACACGTTAAATGTTATGTGATTTTGGGATGAAGAATTACTATTTCTCCTCAAATGCAGTTGTTTGCGCAAGTCGCCTATCTGTAATTCTATGTTCTGTTAAGTTAAAAGCATGGACCATGTTATCCATTCACCGCGAGGCTTCGAACCAACGAACGATTGCGGCTGTGTTTTATTAGAGGTGGGACAAGGGTCCTCGAGCTGAATGAATCGCAGGGAAGTCGAGTGGCACTTTTGTCATGGAGATGTAAATCACATAACGGTTCAGCCGCACAATGAGGAGACACTTCATTCTTTCAGTCTCGCTGACACCTCTTCTGAGGCGAACTGCGGGGAATGATGTGGGAAAGAGCCCAGTTGCCTCCACGTTAAGTTTATGCGCTTGTTGCAATGCTACAAGACCCACATATGTTGTTTTGTGATAAACTGAGTAGGCCTAATATATGTCCTTTATATATAAATATATGTCCTTTATATATATATATATGGGTGGACACAATATCGGAAACACTAGCAACGGAACAAACTTTTTCATAAAACAGCTTGCTACCAGTTCTTCTACCTATATTTTCTACACTCTTTTACGACTGGCATGCCATATATAGGCTACATTTGAGGGTTTTTTTATTTGCTTGATAATTAATCATAATTAGTCATTAATCATGTTATTAATTATAATTATTATTAATCATGTTATTATCAAATTATACTGATCCGTCAATTAAATGCTGCTTTTGCAAGGGCGCCACTTTGTTTTGAAAAGTGGTGGGGACACTTTTTTCAGATAAAAAAAAACAACATTCGGTGGACCCCCCCCCCCCCCCCCCAACCTTCAGGACAATATCAACACTTGTAGATATATTCATACAGGAGTAGTTACACTGACAGGCTACAGACTCTTATCACAACCTTCAGGACAATATCAATCAACACCTGTATCTTCTATCATCATCATCTTCTATGTTTTCTGGAAAACTGGTTTCTGATATTTTGCCCACCCCCTGTATATATATATATATATATATATATATACATTCTGTTAATGGCAAAATTGATCACACAAGAATGTGACATTGAACAATATCCCCTGCCCCTCCCCAATTAAAGTAAAGGTAAACAAATGAACTGGTGAACAAATGACTCCAGTGAAAATACACTTTGGTAATAAAGGACTGATGAAGGCTAGTATGGAAGCACTGTTGTTCTCATTTTGCAGTTAACTGAGGGACAACATTTTTAAATGGACAGCAATCATCGAGTCCAATCTTTTTCAGAAGTATCTGTCTCTCTCTCAGGGATTTGTTAGCCTACATTGTGTTCTTGTTATTAGCAGGAGGGCCGAAAAGAGGATTTCCACCAAACTGCCATGCTTCTTTCACATAGTGGTGATGCATGACCTTTTTATCATGGGGTCATGTCCTCGTGACACTCCAGGTAAACAATGTACATAACTCAATATCTATAGGTGTCTTGGTTTGGGTGTGATGGCCACTTAGACTTTTATAGCTTAAAATAAAGTTAGTAGGTTATGGGTAAACGCTTAAATAGGGTGACCAGACATTCTCTTTTTCCCAGACATTTCTTCTTTTTGGGACCAAAAATATCCGTCCAGGCGGGATTTTGAAATTTCTAAAATGACTGTTTAGGATTTCCTTGTTCCATAGACCATATATAAACAAACAAATAGCCTAGTATTATGTTCATAACACCCGTCTAACCCTGTCCTCTTTTTTAAATCCAAAATATGGTCACCCTAGCTTAAAGGCATATTGAACTTTGTTAGAACATAATGTTGTATAGCTACCTGGCCCCGAGAGTCGTAATATTCAAGCTCACCTTCATGACTGCTCCAGTGGCCAGCAAAACTGGCCAACAAAGAATTACATTTTTTCTCTCTCCATTCACTCCCATTGCATGGTGAAACAGGTCTCAAAAGCACACTTTTAGCACATAAACGAATGAAAACAACGTGGATTATGCCAATATACAAAATCATGACATCTGGAACCCTACATCTGAAAAGATAAAAAGCTCCATTCATGATATTTTACACTTTTTCCAAACAAAGGTTTGGAAGAAGGTCTGGTCGTTATCTTATTAATTTTCTTGTTTCGTTCTTGCGCCCGTTATGGTCCCACCTATTTTTATACAGTCTATGGGTCCCACTCACCTCCTGAAGCGTGTGTAAGTAAACAAACCGAGCAACAAAAAAGCTAGCAATCAGTTGCTAGTTCTCAGAAAATAGTTATTCAAAATCAAATCAATCAAAAAATGGTTCAAAATTTTCAAACGTACGGTTCCGGATGTCGTGATTTTGTATATCGGCATAATCCGCGTTGTTTGCATTTGTTTATCAGTCCCACCAGGATCTCGCTGAATTTTTTTTGTGTGATTGTTGCGGCCTAAAATGCTTGATTTCGTGGCAGCTTTTCTTAAAAGTTGCGCTGCAAAGTGCGATGTTTTGTGTGTGTTAGTTGCGATGCGGTTTTGGTCATTAAAAATTGCGATTTCAAAAATATGTAATCATATGTAAAATAATCATATGTAAAAATCATATGTAAAGTTCAGTGAGAATGAAACAGTAGCTACTGTATAACACAACTGGAAATATTATGGAGCTTCCAAGCTTGTGTTCTGAGTAACCATGAAAAAGGCTCAATATAACAAAAATGTTTTGTTTTATTTGTAAATTTGACAATTCTGTTTGTGCTCGTTTGATACACGGAAGTAGCCTACGTGTAAACATGGACGCAAACGCGCTTTTATTATGAAACAATTTTTACGCTCAGAAATGACGGGGAAACTGACCATTCTTTATGAGACTCGCTAGCTACAACGGATGACATGTTTTAATAAAAACATTTTATAAGTTGACTTTGTGTTTTAAATAATTTGTGTTCTTCCAGCCGGTGTCGTGACACAACGATGTTACCATTTTTCGCGGGAAAGTTGCGGTGATTGGAGAAAAAAAATGAAGCCTTGCAACTTTCGCGGAGTTTCGTTGATTTTGCGTTAATAGTTGAGATCGCGAAATCCTGGAGGGACTGGTTTATCTGCTAAAAGTGTGCTTTTGGGAACTGTTTCGCCATGCAATGGGAATGAATGTAGAGAGAAAAACGTCATTCTTCGTTGGCCAGTTGCTGACCACTGGAGCAAGTCATGAAGGGCCTTTTAATTTATTTGATTAGCAAATTATCTTACCCAGGTAGCACAAGTTTGTGCACAACATATTAATACACATATAGCCTACATCTAAATATTTGCTAAGGCAATGCAGGTTAAGTAGGCTACTCTATTGAAATGAACAGCAATGTCTCACAATCATACTAAACACTGATCTTCTTTGATGATCCCAAATTAATGGTACACCAGCAAAAACATGGTGGTGTAGGCTCCATTTAACACCCTAGAGTGTTTATATGAGTCTGTGGATAAATGTACACCAGCAGTGTTACATTTACACTGACATTGTTTTTGTTTTGTAGAAGACTGAAAAGGGAAAAACTTAAGTTGTACTTTAGTTGTTCTGTTGAAACAATGGCTTATGAACCAGACTGTATAGTTCTCCTCTCCACCCTGTAGCACTCCCATCGTTCAATTCAGGTTACGGTATTTTATAGTTTTAGGCTATTTTTTGTTTCTTTGTTTTGGTTTTATATTTATCTGCTTTAGGATTGTTGTGGATACAGTCTGTATGTATTTAGAATTTGTACTTTGGTTCTTGGTTAGCATATTTAACTTGCACTGGTGCTTTAGTGATATTGTATCTAGCTAGCCGGTCTGAGAATGTTACTACTGCTCCTATTAATCAAATGAAAGCGCTTTTCTGCTATATTATAAGTTGCTCTGACTAAGAGCATCTGCTTTTGTAATGTAATGTAATTGCGGTTGCCTACAAAGACAAGACACAATGAGCAACGTTACTGTATGTAAAGCAAAGTGTGATAAATCAAGGTTGGATTACTTCTTATTCTTTGTGGCAATGGGATGACAGCTAGTACAGTATGGTGCCTCATGGATATGGTCTGTAAATCAGGTCACATTTTTGTATTGTATCACAAAAACCAATCTGCTTGCAATGGCGGTAACGGTGTAGAAACCAATTATCGCATGCTGTAAAATGAATGTAATGTAATGTAATGTAATGTAAAAGAGAACATTGGAGTGTACCAGTAAGTATATGAAACTATATGAATAAATTCACATGCCAAACCAAAGATGTATGTCACATAGTATTAAATCAATGCATTTATATTGTGACATGTAAAAAAGGGTACTGTTATTTTTTTAAAAAGATTGTTTTGTCAATTCATATTTTATTATATTATTTCTTTGTTATTGTAAGAGATGATAATGAAATTGGAGTCTTTGCCCTAAACTGGCTTTCCCCTGAAATGTTTTCAATTAGTTCCTGGCTCTGGGGGAACAAGCAGCAAACATTCCCAATGCCGGAATATGGAAAATTTGCAGGGAACTTCTCAGTAGGAGGTTTTCATTAAAACAAGCACATCATAATTCCTCGACTCATGCACCCTCAGTAAATCCCTTCATTGAACCGTGCAGTTTTATGAATTTCTTGAGAGTTGCGTATGTCATATATTGTAGAGAAAATCCTTTTGGTTTTCTCTTTGGATAAGGCTTTTGGAGTTTTTGGGTCAGATGTTCGACATGGAAAAATGTTTAAAAGCAAATCTATTCTCTCTCTCAACACACACACACACGTGTCCACACACACACGCACACGCGCGCGACTGAACAGGTCTTTTTGATTCTCTCACACAAGTTTACATGTGAATGAATGACAAAATCTTCCATAATAGTGTAGGCATATCTCTGCAGTTAACCAATTTAGGCAGTAATATTAACAGGTGATGCATTTCACAAGCAGCATAATACTTAATGTAGAGAATAAAAGAGACGCCATCATCTGTATGGCCTTCTTTTTCATTCATATGTTTATTTGTCCGTTATACCAGCGATGTACATTGGTTTTATCGACTCACATGCACCATCAAATGAAAAGCAATAATAATTTAAACATTGAGCAGTGCAAGCAGATTAAGTAAATAGCTACACTGCAGTTTTAAAGTTTTTACGCAATGCGTTTTGATCAGAGTTGTTGCTCTCATTTTCTTTGTTATCTTGCTGTATTCACTTCTCTTACAGAAGGTCTTGGCCCAGGCACTCAAATCATTGTCTAGAACTTAAATATTCACTCAGGAATCTTTTCTCTTTTTCAAACTGAGAATACTTGCCTCATAAGAAAGCTTGTTGTAATGACATCATTCTGAGAAATTGTCAACAAGAAAATGGAATGTAGAGGTTGACATATTTTACAGGTTTCTCCATAAGTTTCACAGGTTGATAACATTTTTTTTGGTAGAATGCAACAACAGACCTCAAACCTAGCTAGCTAATGAAATGCATCCACTGTCAGCCTCGGTTAGGTTTATGATGACTTGGGATAGGCAAATTACAAGGATCACAAAATAAAAAAATTAAAAATACAGATGTAATGTAGCAAGATACCCAGCCAATAATTTAGTCATGTGGCAGATGCTTTTAGCCAAAAAAAAGTGCATTTCACATGGTTAGTGAGCGCCACAGGAGCTAACAAAGTTACAAAAGTGCATGTGCATGTTTAGCGAGCTCCACAAGAGCTAACAAAGTTACAAAAGTGCATTTCACATGGTTAGTGAGCACCACAAGAGCTAGCAATGTTACAAAAGTGCATTTCACATGGTTAGTGAGCACCACAAGAGCTAGCAATGTTACAAAAGTGCATTTCACATGGTTAGTGAGCACCACAAGAGCTAGCAATGTTACAAAAGTGCATTTCACATGGTTAGTGAGCACCACAAGAGCTAGCAATGTTACAAAAGTGCATTTCACATGCTTAGTGAGCACCACATTACAAGAGATAGAAGAGTTGTTATTATTATTATTATTATTATTATTACTATTATATCCCACTTTGTGTGGCTGCCATATTTCATCCTGACATTTTGGAGATCACCCCCTTGAAGCAAGGGAAGGGAATGTCAGGAAACAAGCATAAAACTTGGATCCGAATGTAGCCTTAAGTGCTCGATTAGGGGCTCCCGTTCAGTAGGTGATACAGCGGCGACAAACGGCGGTGTCATGCCTTTCCCGGTCTCCCCCTCATACGGCCGAGAGGGTACCAGGCATCCGTAAACGAGGGTGCTGATGACTCCATGGCTGCATTCGGATCCAATTCAACACATTCCCTTCCCTTGCTCTCTTCCCTCGAGTGAGCTATTTTGCGACGGAATTTGTGGTGTGGAACAAGTGAACTTAATTGATGAGGAACAAACCAAAGCAGAATGGCCCTGGCAATATGTATTTTTTTGTAGGATGACTTTGGAAGGTTCATGAATAATAGCTTATCGCGAGTGATAAAAACACACCAGTCAGTCTTATAAAAACACTATCGCTGGTAGACGTGTAGGCTAGTACAAGGATCTTAAATAAAATAAAAGTTAAATTCGCAATTCTTAATCCCCCCTGCCATCCCTCAATGTGCGCTAATGAATTATTCACAAACCTTCCAAAGTCATCCTACGAAAAAATATCGCTTCTTCCGTTTGACAGCTGCGCACTGACTTATCCCTCTTCTTCACATGTGGAGCAGTGCATTGTGGGATTCCCTTCTAGCTGGAAGCTTGCTTTTTATACCCTTGGTGGGAGGGAGGATAAACGAGGGAGTGAGGGAATATAGTTACTCCCTCCCCTTTCTTTAATTGGAACTGAATCCCACTTGGTGTCGCTGCCCTTTTTGATCCTATCAACATCAGGAAGAAAGCATAAAATGTGGATCCAAACGCAGCCCACCTTTAGCCCTGCTGTCCCCACCTGTGCCGAAAAAAGTGCAGTGGAAATGCTTGGGTTTACGTTTTTTCATTGTGATCTTGGAAAAGGGGCTGTTCATGGCTGCAAATTGCTACAACTTCCCCACACTTCCCTTAGCTTTGAGAAATGAGCCACCCTTTTTCCACCAAGTTCCAGCCAAATACTGCTTAAGCGCCTATCCTACTGTTGTGTAGAAAATAAATGATGTGCCATATGTTTTGTGTTGTGCAGCCACGCACTGCATTGCCTGTTTGCGTTAAGACCGTGAAAATCAGGCCCATAATGCGGTAAGTGATGAAGAAATGGTCAGACAGTTGGAATGGCTGTGACCAAGGAATATGCATTTAAATGGAAAGCTCTTTTCAAAGGACTTCAAAATAATCCTTTAAAGTTAACATAAGGTATTTGGTTAGAGAGGTGGGTGACTGACCATTCCCTGCGGTGTTTGGTCATGCCTTTGTTTAGTTATTCTGAAGTAGATATTAATTATCTTTGCGTTCTAGCATTTTATTATCATTGTGCCAATTTCAGTTCAAAACAACATCTTCTTACATTTTGGCTTGGCATCTACAACTGTGTTTGTCGTAACAGGTATTTGTATTTTCTTTGCCAACCATTCATCAACACTTAACTCTCCATACATGTTTTTGAATTAAAAATGTTCACTGAATTGATAATGATTTCAGAAATCAAATTATCTTTTTGTTTTTATTCTCTGGGTCTAAGCCTCGAGACTTTAAAAATCCAAATAGTTTTTTTTTGATCAAGCTGCCACTTTGATTTCATCACATCCAACCTTTGTTGAGTTCACAACCCTTTGAAATGAGAAAAGGGTTCTTAATCCATTTATAGCAGTTGGGGTCTGACTGTTTGGACCCCGAAAGAGCTGCAGGATTAAACTGTGCACAAAGAGGACCCGTACCTAAAGTTCTACTGCAACTATTCTCAAACCCTGTGCCCCAAATGTGGTGCCATATTTAAAACAAAACTGAAAGAGCCACTTTGAACATATGCTTGGAAGACGTTTTTCTCCTGTAAAATATGACGCATCTATCCCTGGCAAGAGGAATTTTTTTTTTTTTTTTACTTTGGTAATAAAAATGTATCACATCAACTCATTTGTCAGACTGGTGAAATAAAGTAAACAGCACAAACCAAAAATCAGTCGTTGTTAATTTGCACTCCAGCTGTGGTCTGTTTTTGTTCCACAATCCATTTCTTTTCACACAATGCACACAAATCCCTTGCAGGTTTGATGTGGAAGAGTTGATTTGAAAGAGACTGAGAGCAGTTATTTGTTATTTTCAAAGTTGTTGTGTAGTGCTGTAGTGCTTACTTTGTAGCACTGCATTTGCAATGAGCATTCCTCTTATATTCCATTGTCTATGTGGTCTGTGCATGTTATGCTGGTATGTTCTATAGGTTAGGTTATTACATTGTTGATATGTATAGATGCATATGACATAACGCCATTAATAATGTGCTGTATGTACTTACTTCAGGATAACACAACTCAGCAGTGCTCTCAAGACATATACTTTGCATCACCACTAGGAAATGTGATACATCACTTTTCTCTGAAACAAGTTTTGGTTGGACGTGTAAAATGTCAACAAAGCGGTCTGTTATTGGTTACACTGTACCGGGATGGGTTTAAATAAAAAAAGTTTAATAACCCAGCCTGGAGGATCACTTTAGATTTACTTGTAAGGTGGTTATTGGGTTTAACCTCAGAGGGAAAACTCCATCAGCACACAGTCTGCCATTTGTGGTCAGTGTGTGGGTCAACGTTTTCATTTCATCTGGCCAGTGAGCCCAGTACATGGAAAAGCAAGAGAGAGTACATGGTCTTCTCTTTAACAGAGCACCAACATTGGCTCTCTTTCAATAGCCATTGGTCGATTGGAAAAGATAGCCTGCTCATCCACATCCAGAATGTTTATATGAATTATTATCAACTAATTAATGCATTTTTAACAGACCTCAGTTGAAGTGAGCAATGTCATTGCATTACATTTACATTATTTGCTTGCTCAACGCATGCCTCCAACTAGAGTGATTTCTTCTTCTTCTTCTTCTTCCTACTTCAAATTGGGAGTAGTAATGTCTTGGAACTAATTGGCATTGATTGACAGCCTTACTATCCAAAAAGAACACATTCTAAGCTTTCCAAAGAGGTATAATCATTAGTCATTATACAGTTAGCAGCGATTCTCAGAGCTGCGCGTATCACGTGCATATTTCAAAACAACACGCGCCGTTAAGCTATGCGCCAGTGAACTGCAGTGAGAAATCATTGTATTTGTATAATGGGGAAGTCAAAGTGACAAAAAGATTTTCAGTGCTTGAAACTGCTGGATGCTGTAGGACTAGCCGTCGTCTGGATTCAGATGAGATTTACATCCATGACTCTTCACCTGAATTACTGTGATGCACAATTGTCCATTTTGGGTAGATCTTTGGACACCAAGGTATACCGTTTCACATTGCCTCATAGGATTTGAGCAGTAATACATATCACTTGCATCTTTTGTAGACATGCAGACAGGAGGTTTGCAAACCAGAAAATGTAAAGTTTAACCTTATTCACATATTTGACTCTCAGGTGTTCACTGTAAACTAGAGTGGTGGAACTTGTGCACTTGTGCATTCACTGCCCATAATTTATATCTGAATTATGAAAAAATGTAAGGCATGATCATAAATGGTACCAGGATCTTCTTTAATTTCAGCCATTATTGGTGTTTGTGTTACATTGATATCTAGAGTTGTAAAGCTTTAAACAGAATGGTACAAAACAGAAAAAAATGGGTCGAATTAAGTCTCTTCGCAAAGGGTTTAATGTCAATTCCATGCTTGCACACATTATATTGGCTTAAATTAGCCTTCCAAGTGTTTCTAAAAAGTAAACACATGCTTTTAATTGAGCACACATAAGCAAAGCTGCAACTAAGCTTGGTACTATTTACATCAATGAAAAAAATGACACTACCGTGAGCTAGTGCTAAGCAACTAAAATAAAAATGTAACAAGCACAACCTTTTCTGGTGTCAGGTTAAATGGTATAATGACGCCATATGTGATCGCTGTACTAATATAGCATTTTCAATTATAGTAAACTGTAATTACAGACAGACTGCTGATCAACATAGAATGTCTCCCTCTTGACTGGCACCATGTGGATCAGATCTCAACAGCAATGCAATTTTCAGATATATCAGACGTGGGCAGGTGTTTTCCATGGCTTTATAAAAGCTTGTTTAGAATGGGTTTTGTCATTTAGCATTCTGTTTGTTTGTTTTTTGCAGATTAACAGGTCTTAAATGTATGGTGTTGTTTATGATCAGTTAGGCTCTATGTGTTTTCCCAATACAGTACATTATTTCACCCTGAAAGAGATATGCTGGGAGTATTTGGTTGCCTGTGCTGTTCATGCCATGTATTGTTACCCTTTTAGCGTGAATCTTTTCCACAGTAGAATACACGGACAATTACCCATACAATGCCTGTGTTTTTCTGACGTAGAAACCCAATTATTTCCAAAGTACGGAATCAATTGTTGCACGGAAGTGAAAAAAGTTGATACTGTGGGCTTGGTGAGAATAACAGCCAATAACGTACGAGTGCAGAAGCACATTTTCACAGAACATAGCAGAAAAGGGGATAATGAAGGATCTTGGGGAAGGGTTTTTCAGTGTGAAGGCATGGCCTTTCTAAAGCAACAGCCATATAATTCATCCGACAGGCCGCACAGCACCGGGGCCCAGGAGGAGGCTCAGAGCAGCCAGACCGGACGGACCGAGGGGTAAAAACAGGGATGGCAATGAATAATAATGGTGAACTCAGACGCCTTCTTTGCGCACTGCTATAGATCAAATGCATACAGGGAACAGAAGTTTGTGTGAGTGTGTGTGTCTACGTGTGTGTTTGTGTGTGTGTGTGCTTGTGTTGTGAGCGTGTCTGTGTGTGTGTGTGAGTTTGTGTGTTCATGTGTGTGTGTGTGTGTACTGCAGCTTGCAGGTATTGAGGTCCCATTCAGACGTAGCATTGAAAGTTACAGCCAGTCAGATGGCACTTTTGCTGTAATGATGCAAAACAACAAAGAAACAAGTACGACAATTACAAAAAATACATGAAGCAATCAGGGAGATGTTATTTTCGTGATGTAAGTTAATGGCACATACAATGAGAGAGTTGTGTTCAGTGTTATGTAGGCTAGTGCTTGCCGGTTTCTGTAAGAGGCACAGTAGCAGTTGTGTAAACAAAAACAAAAGCTTCCATGTTGGGACAAATCGGGTGACTACACTGAGCGTGTGCGGGATGGCATATTCTGAGCAGCTGTCTGCAGTGACGCTACCAATCCGTCTGGTGCTTTATCGGGTTGGGGGGGGGGCGCATTCCTCCTACTACAGACCACAGGATAAACAAACTTTCCCACAGACAAGCGTAACATGAGTAAACATGAGTAAACACAAGAAAATGACTGGAGGATGCGAGTGGCACACCACAGGGTCCTGCGGGAGCGATGTGATGGGGGGGGGGCACCAATGGTCAGCCAATGTTCCCAGCGTGGTGGGGGTGGTAGTGACGGGCAATGTGGGTGTGGGGGGGTGTGTGGACCTGAGCTGGAATGAAGGGCAGGTCCTCTTTCGAAGGGGGGAGCGGGGGATAGCAGAACAAAGATTCCCATTGCAAAATCCATTGGCCATCAGTTCTATTTACCAACACTGAATGCTGGAGCCGCGCTCTCCTGGATGTGCGCTTCCCAGCGGCCGCGGAGAAAAGAAGAGCGGGAAAACAATGAGGAGAGCGAGGAGGAAAACACAAAACCTTGCTGACACGGGGCATAACTTAATTTCCACGCTGCCGCGGCAGCTGTGTGGTGTAATCCGCCGTGGCGGGCCATTAAAACTTCAATGCCGGCACTGACCCAGAAGGGAAACTCAGACTGCGCCCGGCCGTTTCAAAAGGAGGAGGTGATCCACACGATTTATGGGCTTGTCTTAAAGAAACATAACCCCAGCTCGCTCCTTATTGATAACCCCCTCACTCCGGAGATCCTTTCTGCCTGCCTGACTGCCTGTGCCGGGAACCCATTCTGAAGCTCTCCGCAGACTGTGTGAATGGCGCTCAGTCGCTCGGTCAGGCTGGCGGCAGATTTGTCAGGGGTGGCGACTAGCCGAGAAACGGGACGGCGGGATGTTGATCAGGCGTTCACCTGGGCGTCACGTTTTTACAGGGAAAGCGTTCTGCTCTCAAAGTGAACTAAGGCACTGGTGGAGAAAAGGCAGAGTGGCCTAAAACACACACACACATGCACACGCACACACACACACACACATGCACACGCACACACACACACACACACACACACACACACACATGCACACACACACAAATGTTAAAGAGAGTGAATCCAACCACAGAGAATCTGGTGCAGTGAATAATGCAATTTTGGGCCTGAACACGAAGGAAAACAGACATCAAAGCATACCATCAATGGTTTTGGAATGGATTAAGCATGCATACATTACTACATGCTTAAAATCCACATGCTTCATATTAAACTAACAAAAATATGACATCTTGCTATATACTGTATGTCTTTTGTAAAATGTTGCAACTGAGATGAGCAATGTAAGTTAAAACACATCTTTTTTTCATTATTGGCGCATTCTTTTTCAAAAGAACCTTTCCAACATGGCTTCAAGGCATATGTTTAAGCTCTTTGCCAATGTGGTTAAAGCTTAGTGCTGTATAACTTGGCTCGTTCATCATTTGTAGAATCTCCTCAGTGTTCTGGGTTGTGTAGCTATGTAGTAACATGGGCCAAATGGGTTATGTAGCTCATTAGAGGCATGTACGCATAGATCAGGAAGTGTGCCACATGCTTTTGTCATTCTGTTAGTGACTGCAGTATTTTTAATTGAGGTTCTATACATGGGATGTTGTTTGTTCCATGCTTAAAGTATATATTTAGATGTTGGAGTCCCAAGAACATTCTTCACCGACGCTGAGCACGGGCCTTATATTCAGTAATGGTATTTGATACTACACTGAAGTTGTAGTAAAACGTTTTATATGCCTTAGCAAACCATGCCCTTGAATTTTCAGTTATGATAATCATCAGTTTTGTCCACACTTTTTGAGGAGCTGAGTTTGTCTCCTATTGCAGTTGATTGATTTGTGCCTCATTTTCAGCCCAGATCAGGAACGTAACAATGCTAAAGTGTTCTGACTCTCCCTTTTACAATTTGGACATTTGAAAAGTGTCGTGTTTGGTTATTTAAAGGAATTGTTTAAACACAGGTCCGCTACTGGCTTCACTGTCGTATTTTCACCGGTATGGATACCAGCTGGTGAATTTCTACACTTTCAAGGCATCACTGAAGCCTCAAATTACATCAAAATTACTTATTTTTATCTCATAAATCTGATGTATTCCCCAGTATGTGCAATGATGAACAAAACTTTTTTTTTAAATCAAGGAGCCCAGCGACTCGTCTGGAGTGAGACGCATAGGCGCAAAAACCCCTTTAACAAAATAAATAATGAACCTGATTTTGGGAGTTGTTAAGAGTTAATAGTCTCCCATTCACTCAATAGGGGCTGGGGCTTTCACTCTATTAACCTGACCCCTAGGGCCATGGGCCAAATTGCACCCAGTTGTTGTCTTGAAGGAATTCATTCTTCACACATTCATTTCCTCCTTTATGCTGAGTGCTTTCATCAAGGAGGGCATGCTGGGATGCCCAGGTCCCGGGATCTCTGTACAGTCTCCCGGAACAGAAAGAGGGCCGAGGGGGTCATAAATATGTTAAATTGGTGTGTGAGTTTAAGTGGCTTTGTAAACTGAACACAAATGGACCTTCAGAGTCATTAATGAATATGAAGCAGAGGGATAAAACCATTGTGCGGGGGAGAAAGGGGGCAAAAAATAAAACAAAACAAAAAAAGAATGAGAGACTTGTTTATTATAGAGGCTAAGAGATTTTATGGTTATTAATAAAAGTCTCAATAAATCATATCTTTGGGGATGGAAGTTATGAGGCCAAATTATTGATATATATGCAAGGTTGTGTTTGTGTGTGTGTGTGTGTGTGTGTGTGTGTTTCTGTGTGGATGCCTTGGAGTTTTTTGTTTTTATAATGTGAACAAGATTCAGATGATTTACTGTTATTAATATTAGAGAACCACAATAAATAATGTCTGAGTTATATAATATTTTGTGTGTTCGTGTGTTCGTGTGTTCATTTAGGTTTTAATCAAACAAAAACATCTCATAAATAATAATCATCTTAACACATTTGAAGCAACGACCACAGTATGTACCGCCAGCAAATCCCACAATGACCACCACTAAAAAGAAACACAATTTTCAAGTGCCATTCACAGCAGAATCATTCTGACAATTGCTTGGCAATTACTTAACAAGGACTTGTTAATTACTCTAGAATGGGTGCATGCAAGCACTTAGCACCTCTTTACCACAAATGGTTTTATATGGATACAGCAACAATGGTTTCTTCCTACTTTCTATTTCCAATTTAGCAATTTAAGAAAACATTGTCTATTTATATATTTAATTCTGGGCTCTCATTGTTTAATTTCTTGTTTGATTCCACTAGCCATTTCTTATTTAATCTTAAAATTGATATTTGAGTTTTTAAATGGATAGTCATTGAGTGCACAGTGGATTCCTTTGAATCAATGGTCGAACAATGTGCATCAGCATTACGCATTTTTCATATTCCGTTTAGTCTGTGTAATCACCCGAGAAAAGCAAGCTCTTCGGCGGTGTTTGTTAAGCTAACGCTGCTTCGGCTTGTAATTCTCCAGTGTCCTCCTGCAGTGTCTGTGGGTAAACGGCTTCGTTTAAATCCAAAAAGCAAACACAAATGAAAGGGCCACGAGGCGTACTCAAACAGTGCAGTTTACGCTCTCAGACAGAATATACATTGAGCTTCCTGTGAAAGCAAATCTTACTGTGTTGCTTTAAGCTCCTATAAGCTTGTTCACTTCAGTCTGCTGTAAGGGAAGAACACGACTCACAAAACAAGGCCACAAGAAATATAGATGACTTCCTTTTTACTATAATAATTAAAAAGAGTAACAATAAGAAAAAGCTTGCACACCAACATAAAAATGATGGTACGCAACTACACTGTATGAATGATCCTTTAAGCGCATGTGAAACCCTCAAAGAAAATGAAATTTGTGGGAAGTTATGTTTTTCCCATTAAAGGGACTACTGTGACCCTGTTAAAATGGATTTGTCACAAATGAGCTGGTGTCTGAAGTGACTCGTTCCACTTAACCCATAATTTTGTTAAGTAGTCCACATTTATATATTTTAGTGATACTTATTAAACGGGAACCCTCCAGGAAAGTCGTTTTCCCGGCAAAACCATAAAAGCCAGGTCGACCCTTTCCTGGGCCGGCCGTAAATCAATTGCGGAGAGGCCTGTGAGTGCGGTTGGGGCTGGGGGTGGGATTAGGAGGCGGGGACAGGGCGAGGGATAGCCCCGCCCAGCCGGCAGCAGCAGAGTGAAGGGGGGAAGGGAGGAGAGAGAAGTTAAGGAGCGGGGGATTGTAAGGGAGAAGAGAAAGTGAAAGGGGACAGGCTGCTCTCTTTGGGGGATTTAGAGTTTGTCCAGATTACAGCACAGAGTCTCAGACCTGTGTTCACCAGTGTTCCATTTCCACTTCCAAGATAGATGCATGCGCACACACGCACACACGCACACACACACACACACACGCACACACACACACACACACACACACACACACACACACACACACACACACACACAGTATCTCCGACAGCATTTTGGACGATGTGCTATGTTTGGGACAGTTCAGAGATTAGTGATTATGGTTTACTGATGGACATCTTGAAGGGTTAGATTTCGGGTTGAAACTAATTGTAATGCGCACATGTACATTTGCACACACACACATGCGCACACAATTTTTTTTCTTTTTAAAATCAGGCAGTTTTTTTTTTGTGAATAAAAAGGGCCTTGGTGTTGGGGACATAGGCACACATGGGGGCTGGCCTAACCACAGCAACAGAGGGAGAGGCAGCTGCTCCCTCCTGCAGAAAGGCTTTCATTCACAGGCCCTGAAACACAAGACAGGTAGAGTGCAGGAATGCGGGGCTCACGCGGCAGCTGCAGGGGATCAGCCCAATTCCTCCGGGTACCTCGGCCCTCTGGGGTCACACGTCCCTCCCACCTCCGCGACATACGTTATAGGCCCCCGCAGTTTGGCCACTAACCAAAATAAAGCGGTGTTTCTGCTCCCAAAGGTAGCTTTCTGTTACCTCGGCCCGTCTCTGGGCTGCTCTAAATGCTATTCAACCCAAAGCAGCTCTGAGATTCCTCTCGCTGTAACACTCTCTGGTTTAGCTCTGTGTAAAATGCATCTTAATGATGTTTCCTTCAGCAGACCTTTCTAGATAAAACATAAAAACACATAATGCATAATGAACAGCATAATAAGCGTTGTTTAGTCCCTGTTCCAACCTCTCCAAAATGACAAGCTCTGTTTTGTTTGTTCGCCATGACAGAATTACTTAAAAATAAGACATGGACACAATCAAATCCAGATTTATAAACCACATGATGTCGACTATGTCATTAATCCACCCAGAGCATTGCTTTTTTGTTTCAGTAAGAAGCAAAGAGGCTTTTCTCACAATAAATTATCAATTCTCCATGAAAAGGCAGAAGAGGGGTACAATTAATTCTAGATTAGCATAGTGAACAATGATGAATATATCACTCATTTGGTATAATTAATTTAATATATCAATATATAATTTCATAGGAGCAAAATGTAGTTTTGTTTGTGTGCTTTTCTTTTTTAGCTCTTATTTAGCTAATTAAAACAAAGCCCTGCCTGGTGCTTTCCCTTGGCAGCAAAGATGAATAAATTAATCACTCGAACATCTTGTTCTTTGTTATCACTTAGAACAAATTCTAAAGCAGCCACGATCCAGTTATTCTTTTTTAAAGTGCCATATTGGCAAAGATAAATGCGCATATGTGTGAGTTTCACAAAAAGTGTTCCCTGCATCTTTTGTTATTTGGTTTCATTTTATAATCTGCATTGAATGAGACATCGTCATTGTGTGTTTGTGTGTGCACGTGCGTGTGTGTGTGTGAGTGAGTGTTTGTGTTGGGTGGGTTTTGGGGGGGGGGCTTGGATGGCTATGTTTTATTTCCCCTGAAAGAGGCAGGAACAGCTGTCGCTTTCACAGAAAACTTTTAGCCCTTGCTCTCCAAAGTGCATTGCAGTCAAAAAGAACCTGTTGCCAGGGAGGGAGGTGACCTTCAGCAGGGCGATCCCCCTCCTCCTCCTCCTGCCGCTTTCCTGGCTGGGTTTCAGCTTTCTTTTGCTGCCGGATTCCATGGGCACAGCCCTTGGGATCCAGGCCCTCCCTCCTTCTCCTCCTCCTCCTCCTCCTCCTTCGCTCTTCATTATAGGTTCTGATGAAGGACGGGAGAAAAATCTGATGCAATTATTCTGTCTGTGACCCGTTTCCCTCAACACACCTGAGAGAGAGGAGAGAGTGGGGGAAGCCAGTCCCCCAGCAAAGAATTTTAATCAAAGTCTCCTCACATCCTGCTTTTGGAAACCAGCAGTCTGTGATTTTTTTGAGCCAGGTGCGCCCCCCCCCCCTCTCTCTCTCTCTCTCTCTCTCTTTTTCTCTCACTCTCACTCTCTCTTCGGGATTAAGCCAAACTCCTGGTGTAACTCCTTTATTAAAGAGAGTCGAATTGCAGCTATACCTGCCTGTCAAAATTATTACATGATAAACCCCCCCCCCCCCCTCCCCTGAAGCCTCCTTCAAACCATACCTTCTTTTAACCTCAGCTTAATCAAAAGGGAAGCTTTGAGCAGCGGTTGCCGTGATAACCGACAGTTGCTCGACCGCCTGGACTCTTTTTCTAGAGTGTTCCGAGGCAAGCAGCAGCCCATGCTGCGGCTGTTGAAGTTCACGGCTCCCGCCGTGCGGAAATTCTGGTTTCAGCACTTCTGACCTGAGCCACAAGCGGAAGACAGATATCCACTCGTTCCTTTGCTAATGATATACTTGCAGCCTCACATACTGTAAACAAACGCCTCCAGCCTTGTATTGTGTCATTCTGTCAAATCTGTCTTTGTTTACCAGGTAGAAGAAACTGTAAAAATGATGGCAGTATTTTAATCTCTGTGAAGCATTGATGGATTTAAGTTAATAAATCACACAAACTTAGATTTCTGGTTTGTTTTTCCCCTTTCCTTTTTTAAGTGTATTTTTAAACACTGACGCTTCCAAAGCAAACGTATTCCAACTGTGTTTCCTCTGAAGATCCAGCAAGTGTGAACCAATTAACATGGAACAGGTCAGTCCAAGCGGCAGGGGAACAGGGGGGTATACTACAAAGCAGGATTACTGAGTTAACTGGATAGCTGCACTGAGTAAAACCCGGAGCAGTTCTTTTTACTACAGTCCAAGTTCCAGATTTGGGAGGGTTCCGGTTTTTACTCAATGCAGTTATCAGCAAAGTCAGTCATCCTGCTTCTTATGGTATACCCCCCTGGAGCCCGTTCAAGCCGGGTTTCCTGTCAGTTTTAATTGGAAAACATGTGCCCCCATCTCAGAAAGAACTTTGAGTACTTTCAACCTCCCGAGGATGACTTGTAGGTTTTGTTTGTAATTTGAGAACCAAATAATGAAAATATTACCTGTATTTAAACATATATTGAATTTAAGAAATGTCCTTGCTTGTTCTTGCATTCACCAGTACACTATTGTACTCTTAATTTTCTCTTTTTTCCACGGCTTAGAATTCACATTCAAACAAGATTGAAAATCAAATCACACTTTCTGGCAATGTTTGCTTTGCTACGCACATTAAAATGTGAAAAATCGAAGCATTTACTTCAAGAGTACACGTACAAATTGAAGTACAAATATTTAGGTTTCGAGAGCCTAATTGATTACACGTAATGAAACGCTTAGCTCTGCCTTTAGGGTATGGAAAACTATGTCAAATAAACCATTCTAATTACACATCACTCTGAGGTTGGTGAAAGTTGTCTGTAAACATTGTTTGTGGGCGTGTTTGTGTGCATTCATGCAACAGACGTGAGAAATTTAATGGAAATTCTTACAGTTCAAAGGCATGGTCTTGATAATCAAATTCATACGTTTTAACATATCTCGCAGAGGGCTTTTAGGGGGACTATGTATGGTGTTACTATGTATGTGTGTTATCCCAGCACAACTTCAAAGGGACGGCTGAGGGATTTGCACACTTCAAGGGGCTTTCAAACTGGCAAAGTGCGTGAGTAACGCAATCTTTTATGCATTGCTTCTCTCCAAGACCCTGTTCTCTCCGGGACATTAACGCACTGTCTACTGGTGCAGTTTGTCTGGGTCTCATGTTTCCCAGCTGTATCGTATATATTCATCCCTTTATTTCTCTTTCTTTCACGCTCACTACTGAATGTGTGGAGTGAGTAGGATGGTGTTACATTTAATTCCGATTCCGTGTCCAATTAACCACAGCAGATCCACATCCTGTGGGCTTGTGCGTTATAACAAATGCCATCGGGAGCAAAGGTTAAAAATGGCCGCCTTATTATGACTTCATAAATGTGGGAAAAATGAGAGGCTTAATTGCTTCCTCCGTGACCTGGCTCAGTTTTACTCTCACATGTGTGGAATCTGCTGAGAGACACACACCATATTTGGTTTAATGGAACTCCATGGCTCTGGCAGACGGGTATATCTACGGGGGCAAAGGTGGCCGTGACCATTTCTTACATATTTTTATGGAAATATATGTCATGCAAATTCTTATTTTGACTGGAAAACAGATTTGCTAAAGCCAAGAATAATATAGTTAAACACTAGAACACAAATGTAAATTAAACAGAATAATTTCTCTCTTTCACAGACCACTACCAATATTATTTTGATATGCAACACAAACAAGGTGTGGAGTCACTGAAGAAGAATGACCTTAGATAAAGCCGTACTCCCTTCCAACAGATGATTTTCATTTTGGCAGCTGTATTCTGATCTCTGTGCATGATATTGCCCTTTTAAGATATGGCCTTTATTTTTGCCTTCACATTCTTCAAATCTTCTAAGAAGTAATGTTCTTTACCCAGGGCTTCTATTGAGGAGGATTCTGCTGAGGGAGATCATTTTATGAACTATACGTTCAATGCAAAATCCCCACTCAACAGAAAATTCCAAAAAGCATGTTCTTGTCTTTTCTTAGCAGCCCTAGTTTTAAACGTCTTCACGGTGAGCCGCAAAAAATTTCACTGAAAAGCTGTACTATTCCCAATGCAACAATTACTAGTGGAACGACCTTTCGGGGGAAAATGATCCTTGAGGTGAAAGTGAACTCCGCATACCAGGAAATTTCTACACAATGTCATGAAAATGAGTGGTAGGATGTTTTTTGACATGCTTTTTATCTGGGTGCGTTCGTTACACCTACACATAATCACATTCTCGCTGTTTAGCTTTGGTTACAGATGGAGGACCTGGGCGTCTACAGCTGAACTGTGGCAGCTTAAAAGGATTGACCAGCCTTTTGACACCCTTAAGCCTTCCTGGGTCTAATGGTGTTAACCAAATAAAGCTGAAACGGATAGATCAGAGGGTGTAGATGCCAGGACGACATCTGTTTCACCATTTGGTGTAACCACTTGGTCATGAGCAGCTTGTTGTCTTAATTGTTTATTTTTCCCAGGTTTCCATTTGCTTTAAGCGTTTAGCATCTTCCGTTCACCTATCAACGTAGCATAGCCTAGTGACAGTGTAAGCAGGGGTGTCACAGGGTGTCTTGTTTATTTGTTTTTCAATGTCCCCGCACTAACATGGTGGTGGTCCTCAGACATTCACCTCCACATGATCGCTGCAATAACGTGAAACATTTCATAAGGCGGGAATGACACTCGACGAGGCAAGCTCCATCCCTTTATTCAGTCACGGGACACTGGCTTGAGTGGCAGCACTGAGGCCACTATAAAATTTGCGGACAACCGGAGGTGGTTTGCTCTGCACTGACATCATGCTCGTTATTTATAATGACTCTGCGCTTCATTGAAGAATGAAGCTGTTGACTCTTAAACGCAATTTAATGCCAATCTGACAGTTCAATTTGAATTGGCAGAATATTTAAATCAGTATGATAATGCATTCTACTTATACTAATTATTAAAATCTATTTACACAGTTGTGGGCAGTTAATATTTACCACATCAATATGATGTCAACACTAACTGTGAACACCTGTTAGATGGAAATAATTGATATTTCCATTTGAACTAGGAACTACACTTGATGTAGAATGTATTTGGAAATTGCATGAGTTCATAACCATACTGCATTTTTATTTTTTGACGATTTGGAATCTGAACCTGTGCTGTCTTTTTAGTTTTGCCTCAATGTACAATTTTAAAAAGGCGAGCGTTAGCTCATGCACACTTTAAAAAAAGGCGAGCGTTAGCTCATGCACACTTTAAAAAAGGCAAGTGTTAGCTCATGCACACTTTAAAAAAGGCGAGCGTTAGCTCATGCACACTTTAAAAAAGGCGAGCGTTAGCTCATGCACACTTTAAAAAAGGCGAGCGTTAGCTCATGCACACTTTAAAAAAGGCGAGCGTTAGCTCATGCACACTTTAAAAAAGGCGAGCGTTAGCTCATGCACACTTTAAAAAAGGCAAGTGTTAGCTCATGCACACTTTAAAAAAGGCGAGCGTTAGCTCATGCACACTTTAAAAAAGGCGAGCGTTAGCTCATGCACACTTTAAAAAAAGCGAGCGTTAGCTCATGCACACTTTAAAAAAGGCAAGCGTTAGCTCATGCACACTTTAAAAAAGGCGAGCGTTAGCTCATGCACACTTTAAAAAAGGCGAGCGTTAGCTCATGCACACTTTAAAAAAGGCAAGCGTTAGCTCATGCACACTTGAAAGTGCATTTTTGTCTTGGCTTTGCTACATAAAGTTCATCTGGCTTCACTCATATTTTGGTTTTGTTCATTGCTAGAGCCAGATGTTTCTCTGTACATTCCAGTGAAATCACCTTTATCTGAATTGGCATTTCAAAAAGAAACATTTTCCCTGGCCTGAAATAGGTTGAGAGTTTGTGAAGAGGAGAATGCTTAGAATTAGAATTAGCGTGGTAATTTTGTAAGTACTAATAGTTGGCTTCTACCAAAGGCCTTTTGACCAAATGATCTTTTAAGCACAATCTCCGAATAACTTTTAATTCCAAAAGCTCAACCCACTATTGCAGACTCACATATGCACACACACACTTGTGCTAATATGCATGCACACACAACAATATAGACGCAGCAGGAAATGCCATGCCTAGACAATCGTTTTGAGGCCTCGAAACAGCAAACATTCCCACAACACTAGAGAAATGTTTGGTTAACGCTCCCATTCAAGTCTGATGTAAAATTGTGAGTGTAACTTTTAAGCAACATTCTTATAACATTTTAAAACAGACATTCCAGGAATGCCACAACAATATTATTCTGGGAATGTTCTTACTGCATTCAAATGGTTTGACGTGTTGTTTAAAATGACTGATAATCATATTATAAAGGGGAATTTAGAATGAGCCTTCAGGTTGTTGACAGTGATAAACGTCCTGGTTTTATTGCTTAAAGAGTGTTAAAAACACATTCTAAAACACATACTAAAATCATGTTCAAAGTCTGCAAAAAATAAACACCAAAATAAAAAAATAGAAAACCAACATGATCACAAAAAGCTGGCTAATTATATGTTTGATATGTAATATGTAGTATCTATGTATGCAATCTTGACACCAATTAACACAAAATGCACACTCTGAGGCTGTTCTATAAGCCATTTTAATCACCACCTTTGAGAGTTAATTTGTCCGTTTACAAAAAAGGTCATTATCAAAAGCTGGAGAACAAACACACACACACACCTCTGCTGGCAGTAGGCCCAAGCTGGGTCTATTCTTGAAATGTTGTAATTGCAGGGTTGGCTTAACACATCCAACCGGAAATGCCCCTGAAAGTGTGAGATGCTGAATCAGCAGTCATAGGGGAAAGAAGGTGCACAAGTTGCATTTGAAACATCCGGTTTCTCAGAATCATTCACTCAAACTACACAGATGAGGATATGGTGGGGGCCAACCTCGAGAGCACAGTGGGTCAGACACACATGTAGCATGCGCATGCACACAAACACACACGCACGAGCGCACACCGTGTAATTCTCAGTAGCCCTTTCCACACTATTTGCTCCATTTAGACGGCTTATTATTGTTGCCATTCAGAGGCTTATACAAATCTCCTCTGTTTGTTTCTGCGGAAGGCCGAGCCAGACGCGCAGAACCTCTCTCGGTCCATTATGTCCTCAGAACGCCACCAGTGCAGATCTACACCAGCATTCCACAGCTGCATCCCTTTTTCAACAATCGCTTTCCCACCTGTTGGTCAGAGCTTCACACTTTGCATCATTTTCTGAATCTCTATGTGGTTTTTTTTTCCGAGGCTATGTCAATGGTCCAGGAAGTCAGTGGAATAGAATGTTGGACTTGTTCTCTTTTGGTGAGTTTCCAAGGTACATCTACCAACGAGTGCTTGAAGAGCAGTGGCAATAGCATTCCTTTCACTTTAAACTTTAAAACCCGTACATAACGGTTTCGTGTTATCTTAGCATTGACAATCTGATGTGCAAATATTCATGAGGTCAAGTCCGAGCACATAAAACACACCTCTGACATGCAAATAATTCGTTTCTACCAGTAGTGTGGTATTGGTTTTATTGTTTAAATTTGTTTGTCTTATGCTCCTCAACCCCACTCCACCCCCCACCCCCCACCCCCCACCCACCAAAAACCCAATTCCTGGGCTGACATAGACAAGTCGTGTACCTGTGGGGGCCTCTGCCTCCTGTGTTTGGAATCCAGGAGCCATGATGTCAATGCGGAATAGGATTTCCAGTGCCGTATCTGATCTCACGGGCCCACAAATCAAACGCGCGCTGTATAAACTCTGAAACACACCGAGTGATAAATGAGCACGATAAAGCTGCCTGGACAAGATGCTATCGCCACACAGGGCCTGCAATGTTTGCACTCAAACACACAGACATTAATCACTGCCCCCGGGAACATCGCACATGCAAGCCTGGAAAATGCTTACTGCGGGCCAGAAAGTATCTGATGACCCGACCGAGGGGGGAAATGTACAAAAAAGTAAAAATAACATTAAAAAGGCCTTTCCCCCAGACTGAAATCTGACACCGCGCATAGGCATGTCTAGTTCAGAACAGAACCTATTGAATTATATGGCTCAGCTATAATGTCTTTCTTTTTCTATAATATTTCACAGTGCCAGCCAAGGCTGGTAGGAATTTTAAACAGGAGGAGGTCTAAACAGTTTTTGACTCATTTTATTTAACTTTAGAGGCTGGTCTTTCAAAAGACAGACAGCTGCACAAAATGAAGACAGACTTTTTCTTTTTGTTTTCTTTTTGACTGTTGAGAATACACAATCCATCCCCTGTTTAACATCAATATATAGCACATGACAAACACGTCAACAGGTATTACATCAAGTAGCATTTTTATGCCTCCCCCCTCCCCCAATTTGGAATCGCCTATTTCATTTATCAGCGCTCATTGCCAACTGAAACAACATTGCTGAGTGACGCTGAAGCCAATTGTGCATCTCCCACAGTACTGCTGGCCATGGTTGGTGTTGGTACAGTCCAGACTCAATGCCAGATTTTGGGGCCAATGCACTACAATAGTGCCTCAACAGGATAAGCGACCCAGCAGCCCTTGCACATAGTTTTAATTATTATTAAAAGTGCTCTTTTTATCACAACATAACTTCTTAAAGCAAAATTTAACTTTGGTAGAGCTTTTGGCCATGATATCAGTCCAAATGGTGGCAAAATATGTTCATTAGTTGCTCTGTGCTCCCCTGGGGTGATAATCCAGAATAGGGTATTTGTCGCTCTCCATTCACTTCTATAGCACAGCTAAAACGGTCTCAAAATGACACTTCTAGCATGTATATGAACACAAACTATTCAGATTCTGTCAATACAAACAATAACGAGTTCTCGTACGTATTTTTTTGAGAAAATTAAATGGCCTTTTCTTTGCTTTTTCGTATTTAATTTAGAACGTAGGTAGGTAGGTAGGTTCTTAATCTTGCGCCAGAAACCACTCATTGGTCCAAATTTTCACGGAAGCAAGCATTCCTGGTAGTAAACAAACCGCTCTGCCAACATTTTACTAGTCTTTTCTGGTAGCTTGCTAACAACCTAGAAAATAGCACAACTAAATACTTTCAATTACACGTAAGATGACTGGTTATGGGACCGCGTTGGTACAACGGTAAGAGCGCTGACTTTCAGTCAGCGCAGTTGTACTCTGAGGATCGGGGTTCGCGCCCCGGTCCTGCCATATCCGAGCGAGGCCGGTGCCCTGTGGAAGCGGCAATTGGCGGCTGCTTCCGGGTGGGGGGAGGGGCTCGGAGAGAATCGCTGCGCACAAAACAGCCCTGGGCGAGTTGGAATCACGGTCAGGAGCTCGAGGAGTCGCGCCCTGTAGAGGACGTGGCGCCCTCCTTCCTACTACCGGCTGACCGGGTTGTATAGCGGTGGTTCTCAAGCGGTTGCTACATGGGGGGAATTTAATTAGAATAGGGGTTCAATTGGCTACTAAATTGGGAGAAAAAGGGGAAAAATCAGAAACAAATAAAAAAATTAAAAAAAGATGACTGGTTATTGTTTGTATTAAGATAATCCGCTTTCTTCGCATTCGTATATGTGCTAGAAGTGTCACTTTAAGACTTAGCTGCTCTATAGAAGTGAATGGAGAGCGACAAATACCCTATTCTGGACTATCACCCCAGGGGAGCACAGAGCAACTAATGTACATATTTTGCCACCATTTGGACTCATATCATGGCCAGGTAACTACACAACCCAAAAAAAGTTACATTTTGCTTTAATGAATAAAAAAATCAACGGAGCAAGTGAATAATAACTAATCCTCTGCAGTCTTAACAGTTATCAAATCTCAAATTTTGTGCATTTCATCAGGATGGCAGTTATTGACTTCCCATATATACCTGTTCCGGAAAACAGGAAGTAACCCCCAAACCCAAGTCTCTCCCTTCCTGCTGCTCTCACAGGATGTTGTCATACTTCCTGTTTTTTCAAAGTGCATGTGGCTATATACCTCCTAGCAGATTAACTTGTTTAATTCATATTTCATTCATATTGGATATCAAACAATACAAACTTGCTGTAATTTCTGTGCTCAAATAAAGAAATACTAAAATAGTTATAAACAATGTATTACATATGAAGTAGGCCTACTGTGTGCATGCATGGCAATGTTGGTTGACTGAAGGGCTCAAGCAGGAGTGGGAAATCCTACTATCTGAAAAGGGCCAGTATGGGTGCAGGTTTTTGTTTTAGCCCAGCACTAAAACACCTGATTCTACTTATCAAGGTCTTGATTAAAGCTAAATCAATCTTGGCTAAATCAAAAACCTGCACCCACCCTGGCCCTTTTCTGATAACATTTTCCACCCCTGGGCTAAAGGTACAATCTGCACTGGCTTGTCTGTGTACGTTTACTTTGATAATTCTGTTTCAAAGTAAAATAATAAATAAAAACATGCTATTTATTTGGTGTCATTCATCTGCCATACATTAGCAATACACCTTCCTATATCTGTTGAAAATATATACTGAGAAAAAAGATGTTGGACATGTGAAGCATATTTAGTTTTCTATGTTTTCATTTTACCTAAAGTGCATAGCAAATGTCAATGTGTAAGTACACCACACATCAACTTTAGATTGACAGATTTGTATTATATTACAGTACGTCGGGTATGTTCTTATATTACCATTCTCAAATTACTGTCTGATTATACTAACCTTGACCATTTTATGAAAAAATATTTACAATAATTTTTATATGTCATTGACTGTGCCATCTATTATGACGTTGAATAGAAAGAGAAAAGTGAAATTTATCCCATTAATAAATTACACCAGAATCCTATTTGAGACATCAAATACTCAAAGAAGATGCAGATTATGTATCCATTTTGCCTTTGTAATTCAACCCACAACATAAAAACAGGAATTTTATTTCTGCAATATTTTAACCAACTATTGAATTCCATATAACTTACATTAATGAAAAATACATGAGGTTGCATTTGTTTACATTGGCCCTTTTGAGCACTGAAACGTGTTGTCTGAAATATCAGGAGTTTTTCCCATGAGTCTGTTTGCTTTGGTGGGGCTGCGGGTTACAAAATGTGCAATAGATCCAAAAAATGTTATTACCATTGTTATGCTTTGGAAATATGAACGTGGAGCTGGATAAATTCTCTTTTCCAGAAGGAGATGGTTGCTGCTGAACCATAGGGAAATGCGGAAATAGAAAGGGACACAGAAAGAGAGAAGGATTGAGAAAGAGATAACTCAAAGCAGCTGCGACTGTGGGATTCACAGATATACCAACAATTATCTGTCCAGAGGAATCCTCGTTCTGAAACGAGGCACTCTGTGCCCTCAGAAAATGGGAGTGCCCTCGCCCAATCGCAGCGCGGGACACTCGGCCAACCCTGCCCAATTACAGCGCAGGTCACTCGGCCAACCCTGCCCAATCACAGCGCGGGACACTCGGCCAAGCCTGCCCAATCACAGCGCCAGACACACTGCCAACCCTGCCCAATTACAGCGCGGGACAATCTACCAACCCTGCCCAATCACAGCACGGGACACTCGGCCAAGCCTGCCCAATCACAGTGCCAGACACACTGCCAACTTTGCCCAATCACAGCACGGGCCTTTAAGAAACCGTTCCAAACCACAGCCCGGAGGGCAGTGCGGATGGACGGATCAAGTCTCGTCTCACCGTGGGAGTCTCAAAGACATGTTTGTGTAGGGCAGGCCTGCAGGCTCATTCGTGGTTCACAGCAGATGACTTCAAAAAGATTTACATGCCCGTGGAGCAGACAACACTCCAGTAAGGGCCAAGAGAAACCAGTAACTGAGTTTATGAACATTCTTCTTCCTCCCAGAACACAATCTTTCCAATTGTATCGTTTTGTTTTCAGCTTTTATGTTTAAGTACAGAGTATGTAGTGATAGGGCCTGAAGTTGATTTATTAGCAAATTCATAATTGCTCTATTTAATTTGATTGCTGCTCTCTCTTCAGGACAACAAAAGGCAATTTCACAGGAGCAGTTTATAATTAAATATAGTACATTGTACATATCCCCAAATTGCATTACACAAATAGTACACTTTTGCAATACATTTTGTATAAAATATGCATCATTCTTAGATTTTTATATTATTGGAATAATAAAAAAGAACACACGCATGCACAGTCACATACACACACACACACACATATATATATATATATATATATATACTGTATATATATATTGCGAAACAATGGGCCTCATGTGTGCACATTTACGTACAAAAAGAGTTGCTACAGAAAGGTTCCTGCAGAAAGACAGATTTTGTGACGTCCAGCAGGGAGGTAAGGACCCAAATGCACGACGAGACAGGAAAGAAGATAAGTGTCTATATATTCTGTAGGTACACCGGGAAACCAGGGTGTGCGATCTGAAGCCAGGTCCGCAGCGCAGGAACAGGCGGTGGCAGAGACAGGATCCAGCAAGAAGGAGAAGTAGCCAGGAGTGGTCTTTAGCCAGGTTCGAAGGATCAGGCGGTGGCAGAGTCAGGATCCACACAGGGAAGTCAGGGCGTGTGGCATCCAGACCTGGGTACATATATCCAGTCTAGAAAACTAGAAATTCGGGACAAAAGTACAAACGCGACAAGGACCGTAATACTCAGACAAGGAATCACAGGAACAGCACGGTTAATATAACTAGTGTCATTAGAGCTGATAAACTGCAGCTTGCGGGAAATGCGTGCGAGATTAGCGAATTGATTGAACAATTAGAAAACCACGTGAGGAATGCGGTGAAAGCAATTAGGTGTGAATTGTGTCATTAAGATGTGGTGCAAGTAATAATGTGCAATGTAGACACAATCAGGCAATGAACGCAGACATGACACAATCAGGTTCAGGGAAAACAGGAAAACCCTAAGGAAGGGACGGGGAGCGGAGCGGATCGTAACAGATTTGTTCATATTCACATTCACGCGTATGTTCATACGTTCTGATTCATCGTAAATGACAGGCGCATGCACCGTATTTTGTGATTAACACAAATTCACACCCATGAATTGCCATTTATTGAAGTTCCATTCGCATACAAATTCAAAATGTCCCAGAAAAAATTTAAGGAATAATTATTTTGTAACTGAAATCAAAGTTTTATTAGCAGATTGCTAATACAAACGATTTATGCACGAATTCGTCCTGCTCACGTGTCATGAATGAGGACAAATGTTGTTGTTTTTTGTTGCTGTTTGTTCTTTAGATGGATGTGGGGAGGTACACCACGTAATGAGCTTGCTGTGTCGGAAGAAACTTTTTAATCATAGATTCACCTGTCTGTAGAACGGATCATCCGGAAGAGTCCATCTGTCTGGAGAATGGATCATCCTGACGCAGTTTGGGTTCTCCAAAAACTGGAGCACCCAAACGTCTCATGGAAAGCATTTCTGCACAATCTCACAGATTCCAGAGAGATCGTTGTGCACAGACAGACCAAATTTCAGGACCATCAATGTAATTTCCAGACTTGATAATTGTGAGCCCATTATAACCTAATAGGTACCAGGTTCAAATGCTTCTGCGTCCTGAAACTGATCAAAGAGAGTCATTTTAAGCCCCTGTGCTTGGAGGGTTGGACAAGTACTTAAGGCCAACTACTACTGAAACCAGATATAGGCCCCGGTTGTCTTCTTACACGTCTGCACTTTGTTCAGCTTTGTCAGTAAAAAGCCACAAAGATTTGTCTGCACAGAATTGTTTGTCCACGTGTCTGTAAATTGAACGAAAAAAAGGCTGGCGATCAAGCTGCTCGCCAGCTTTACGGGTTCTGTCTGCTTCTTCTTCTTTTAAAAATCGCCAGTCTGGTATGTTTTTTTTCTGTTGGTTAAAATCTGAACCTTTCATCATATACTTGACTATATACTTCAAACTGGCCGGAGTGCTTTGCATTTGAAGTTTCAGTAATCTGATGCTAATCAATGCTGATTGAGAATTGCACCGCGACGGCAACACTTTCTGAGGTCCTTGCCCCATTGTCCTTCTTTGACATGAGCATTGACACAGCAAAAGAAATTCCTGACCAGAACTGTGTGATAAAACCAGCAGGAGATGGGAAAGATAGGGAATATCTGTCATGACTTGCGTGTTGACTGGGTGAAATTGGAGGCACAGCGCCGCTCCTGGAATTCCTGAACTCAGCAGGAACCCAAGGAAACAACTTGGTGGAAGGGGAGGAGCCTCAGAGACATGACTCCATTGTCCTTGATAAGTGCTTGACAAGTTCACAAGTACATTTGTCACTTCTGATATATTCTCTGCAACACAACAGTTCTTTTTTGTTCCCTTTTTGTCATGGTTCGTGGGTTTTGGTTTTCTTTTCTGCTGCGATTCTCGGCCTGTTTCCCGATTGAGAATCTATCAGATTTGTTTCACGTTCTGGTCCTGGGTTTTGCTTTCCCATGCTCATTATTCGTTTCACCTGTGCTTCTACCTGCGGGGCATTTAAGTTCCTTACTTCCGCTTCCCCGTTGCTTCTTTGTCATTCATTTTTACATTGAGCCAGGTACAGCCAGGTTTAAGCGACCTTGTGATATTAACTTTGTTATTTTCACGAGGGATTTGCTTTTAGCTTATTCAGGTATAGGATTGTGTTTCTTCCTGTTAGCGTTCTGCGCTATTTATTTCCATGCTGTTCTCTACGAGACAGTGTTTTCTTTTGGTGGTTTTGTTTTGTTTCACCTTTTATCGGACGTTGTAGTTATGTTCCGAGGGTGTTTTTCTTTGCCTATCTAGTCTCCTGTTTGGGCTCTAGTATTGCGTTCGGTAGATTTAGATTTGTGTTTTACTCGTTCTATTCGAGTTCGCCCTATTTTCGTGGGAAGATTTAGTTTGGCTGTTTAGCTGTCAGGAATTCGTTTCTGTTTTTGTGTTATTCCCTCTTATTGGTCCTCACTTGTGTGCGTGACTTGTCTGATCTCCCTCATTTCTACGTTTGAATATCCGCTACTAAATCCATCACACTTTTGGTACATAAAAAACACAGAACTGGCGGATTTTATATATAAACACACACACACACACACACACACACACATAAAGCAGTATATATCGAAAATATATATGCCAACATCACTACTATGGAGCTTTGTCCTAAAGTTTGAATAAAAACAAATCTAAGCTCATGTTATGTTTTCTCCACACACATCGCCAGTCAAGACGCATTGAGATTTGTGCATAAGAATTGGTAGAGTCATACACATTTGTTTAAATGTGTACCTATCTCATGCTCAATATATTTATCAAGCAATTGCAGCAAGCTACCAAAGAAACAATATCATAAAACATGTGCTTTAGAATTGTGCCTTTTAGTTTATTTTTATTATCATTTTCATAAAAACCTGTTTTTATTTTATTATCTAAAATTCCCCTTTCCCTCTTATATATGGAAGCCTATTTTACATTTTCCTTACACATTCCAGAGGAAGATATTATTCACATATACAGTCTTGGCTTGGAGTCAAGGATTTTTGACTGCAGGCAAACTCATTTGTGGTTGCAGTAGTCTCACTACTGGTAGATGGCTCCAGTATTTGTATTGACATCTGTTGGAAAAATACAAAATCCTCTGCGAAATGTGAGGCTTGTTGAATCCAGTGAAATATTTCACCCTGCTTGGCAAATTTTTTCAAACATAAGACATTTAACCATTCCGCCAAGATCACACAGTTTAGCGAAGACAGTGGTTTTGTCGCCTGTTCTTTGTTTTGATTTGGTTCACCATGGAACAACTGTCTTACTCATTCAATCTGCTTTTGATCAATTTCTTTGTCATCTTAATTACACTGTGGAATACAGCACACTTAAGCCTTCCCCTTAGACAGGAAATAGAGGAAACCTCCTATGATTAATGCTCTTCCTGTATTCCTGTATTTTTTATTTCCACACGGATTCATCCAAGGCAGATTTTTTATCAGTCTACGAAGCAAGACATTTTTTTTTTCACCTCAGATTCCATTTCCAGACACGCAAACACACACACACACACACGCATTCACCCGCAATGATTTATTATCCATAAAATATGTCATATGTCATGAACAGTCCCCGCTCTCCCCCAAATTATGTATCGTCTTCTACTCTGCTATTTTACTCAGTCAAGTCTAAAGAAATCACAACTGACAGCCTGTTGACATGCTTTGCTGCATGGCAGAAGGTTGCTAGGCTTCTTATACGCCTCTTCATTGCACTTATGGCTAGGGATGGGTGCGAAATGAAATTGGGTTCGGCTTGCTTGATTGCAGGCCGGCAGCGAGGGTTGGTGGAGGAGCTTGAAAAGGTAACAATTACTCTGTCAGAGAGGAACAGGACATGGGCACGAGAAGCGCTTTGCTTGTCTTATATTTATGAGCAGCAAACCACAGCAAAAAAACAAGTACAAATTATTCTTATGCCAACAATTCCACAACAACAAAAAAGTAGCTTGTAGCTGTTGGTTAGAACTGTTCATTTCGAGCAAAAGCAGTGAGATAAACACGGAAGGCCAAGATGTAATGGTATATTTTAGCTTTGCATGGTGTGAATTTTATTTTTTTTCCTCTTTCCACGTTTTATTTTCAGTCCACATTACAGCAAGTTAGCCATCCTGATTGAGAAAGTCCCTTTGTAGGAGTTCAAATAGATTTGCCAAACAGAAACAAACCAGCTCCATTTTAGTGCACAACATAGAAATTATTATTTCAAACATAAAGAATGGCACTGCAATTAGGCCGTCTTTAATGTGGCAGAGCTCAGTTAAAAAATAAATCTTATAACTGTGGAGGAAATCACATTTTCTCTCAAATGAATACACAGCGCTGGCTACTGAGACTTAATAATTAAATTTGGAGGGGGTGGGGGGGGGGGGGGGGTACTAGAGAACCTAAACATTTGCTTTTATCTTTTCCTGCTTCACTGGTTGGGTTGGGCTGGGGGGACGGGACGGGACGGGACGGGACGGGGGTAAGGGTGTGATTTCATATGGCAGTGCGGGCCCCGAGGGTGTGAAAAGAGAGCCATTAGTCCCTCCCCCATCAGCGGATTCACTTCCTGACCCTGACCGACAGGAATACCCTTCAGATATTTTGTAGCTCCTGGCTCAACACTTGTTCATAAGCTAGACAGCCTAGTCTATGGCCAAACGTGACTGAATTCTTTCTGCCATGATTTCTCTCATAGCAGTTCATCTGTTGCCCTTTGGAAAAGCAACCCCAGCTTGCCCTCCTGTAAATGGGGCTAGCTGGGTTCATTTTCCTCCTCCTCCGCCTCCTTCTCCTCCTCCTCCTCCTCCTCCTCCTCCTCCTCCTCAGTATTCAGCTCTTCAGACACCACACCTGGAAGGATTGCTGCTTTCTTTCCCGCTTTTTAATTCCCGCTCTCTCACAGCATTAAGTTATTCACATCAAAAGCACAGGCTCTGTTAACTGCTGAAAGCTGTTTTTCAGAAAAATTTAATTTTGAAAATTAAACAAGGGAGATGGATAATTCCTCTCCTTGTGAATAGCCCTTCAAAAGTGTTATTTCATGATTAAAATTTAATCATTCATGTTATATTTATGCTAATTGTAGACTACACCATCAACAATCGTGGCTGCTGTTTTTGGTATTGATCGAAAGAGTCTAACACGTCTTGCCTCAAGCAAATGGTAATACTCAAAAAACATCTGGGTTTTCTAAATGAGGGTTAGAAGTTGGCTGGTTATAATTGTCACCAACTCCTTCCTTTTAAAGGTCAAAGTTCATGTGAGTTATGCACATTTAGTCACAAGAAAATGAAAACTTCCTGTTATTTTATCCTGAGGACCAATTTAAGGTGACAAGCTCAGTAAGGGTAATTTAGTAAAATCATCAAAACGGTACACAAATGACATGCCTGTGGCTGTATGCTTATGTTTTTGTGCTGGAGAAGGGTCTTTCCATGTATATTCATGCAGGCGTTTTTATATATCCAAACTGGACTGGAGTCCAAACTGGACTGACATCCCATCCTTATTGAAGCAGACACATAGTCACACAGCTAAACTGGACTGATATCCCATCCTTATTGGCACAGACACATAGTCACACAGCCAAACTGGACTGACACCCCATCCTTATAGACGCAGACACATAGTCACACAGCCAAACTAGACTGACACCCTATCCTTATAGACGCAGACACATAGTCACACAGCCAAACTAGACTGACATGCCATCTTTATTGAAGCAAACACATAGTCACACAGCCAAACTGGACTGATATCCCATTCTTATTGAAGCAGACACATAGTCATACAGCCACACACATTTTGAGAGGCTCCCACATCAGTGAATGACAGTAACAAAGCTTTACCACTAGAGGGTGGAGTTTCAGCCATTGAGCCTGTTGAGTTTTTGTTCTTTATCTCTCAGTATCACCACTGGAATTTACTGCTGGAACAATCAAAAGGTTGATCAGTTCATGAACTTTTTTTGCTCTGACCTCCTTGGTGTACGCCCAACAAATTATAAACCAAATCTCCATAATCAGGTTCTGATTTAAATGTTCTAAAAATGTATTTATACAAGATACCATGTTGCTTTTTCATGAAATAAAATATCTCTGCATGAAATGCCCAAGGTGGATTTTAAAACGATTCTGTAACTATTCAGCTTGTTATTATAGCACTAGCTGAAATTAATAATAGATTCCACAAAAAAAAAGGTCAAAAACATAACCGTTAACACATTTTGCTTTAACACTTTTGCTCATAAATGTATTGATAAATTCAGGTGACACTTTATTTTGAGTGTCCCATGTTGATCTCAACTTGATATCAACTGAATGTTGAGATACAGCAAACAGTGAGTTTATACTTTGCTGAGTGCCAATAGAGTGTTTCTTGACACGATTGTTGAGTGTCAATACACTGTTTCTTGACACTAACTTGTTCGTGGAGTTTATGGACAATCACCTGCCATGAAATTGACTTTAAATTAACTCTGAACTGATATTCAATTGATATCAGTTGATATCAAGTTGAGTGTCAACATGGGACACTCAAAATAAAGTGTTACCTAAATTCCTTATAGCTGTATATTACCTGTTGATTTTGAGAGGAGGTCAGTACTATACAGTCGGTTTAGAACCAAAACGCATTCATGCTGTGCCAGCCACCTGATTTCACTGCATGCACCAGACTAATCAAATGCAAAGAAGGAAGTCTTGTGCTGAAATCATTGGGGAATATTGGGCAAAATTAAAAGCATCACCTGTGCTTTTCCATCAGCTCACAACTGATTCACATAAGAGTCTCTCCACTCAACTGTGAACAGACAGGGAACTACCCCAAGAACCTTTCCATGCATCAGGTATACTTGGTAGCCTCGCAAGATGTCATGACGGAGCCAACAGTTGCCCTAAGCCCTAAGTACTCGAAGCACAACCAAATGAAACGCTTGAACTTCATTTAGCAAAGACAGAAGCTCTATTCGGAACTATGTTGCACGTTATTGTAGATCTCCCGTATTCAGCATCCTCCTCTGTGGCTTTTCAGTTTAACATGGAAAGTTCAAATATGCAGTCAATTTTGCACAGTGGTCCCAAGTACCTCTCTCCTGCCTGTTCATATACTTTTCGGATATAATCCAGATGATTGGCATCGGTTTACAGTACATAGATTCAATAGTTTCAAAAGCAGAACAAAAAGTGAAATTTTACTTGACTTGCATTTACTGGCCACATATCTTGCTGCCCCACCCCCCCCCCCCACCCCACTTGTGCATGTGTCCATATGTGTGTGTATAGGAAAACTATGACCACTATGTGAAGTCAAAACACAGATTATTTCAGAGAAAGATTATTTTGTTCTCTGGCTCTGGAGGGATTGAGTATCAATTGCTATACTCGGAAGAACGTGGCGCTGGCCAATCGCTAACCCTCTGGCCACACAGTACATGTCGAAAAGAAAGGGCTCTACACACAGTCAAGTTTTCAACAACCCCCCCCCCCCTCTTCCCCACTCCCACTGCACCCCACCGACTGGGCTCTGGATATATGAATCACACTCTGACCCTACTGCACCCCCCTCCCTGACTGAGAGAACACAAACCAGAGACACCACTGACAACATGAGAACATCTTGTTATCTCTCTCAAGGCATTTTTGCGGCACTGCCAGAACATGACCCAGTGCCTTAGCTATCCCTCTTCTCTCATGGTCCTAAAGTAGAATCACATGTATATGAGGCTCCAGATCCCCATGCAAACTCCTCATCCACTGGAGGAAGCCCCTAAATACCCCCGCCCCCGCCTGCCCTATCTCCAGTAACCAGATCTCTGGCAGCCATGAGTTTCCACACTACATGCCCACGCTAAACAGTGTTTGCTTTGTGGAAATCCCTCCGGCATGCGCACAGTGAGATATCACCGGCCCGTATACCATCTGCCTATGGGGCTGGACACCCAGAGCAGACCTGCAGTTGTCTCAATCAAATCCCAGCTCTGAGACTGTGCAAAATACATGCGAGGAAACAGCACTCTGTCGACGGTGCTCCCCCCCCCCCCACTCTCCTCTCTCTCTCTCTCTGATTGTTTTAGACAGAGGTCAATATGTCATAGTATTGATTCATTTCATGATATTTTTGGTGTACTACAGTGCAGTGTGCGTTAGGGTTAAGGTTTATTTTTTGAAAATCCACAATTGTCCTCAATTTTGGTTGCGCCAAATCCTAGGAACCTAGGAATTCCGAACAGAATCAGTTATTCCCAATATATAAACAGTTATGGCCTTTAAAGCGCAGTTACCTGGAGGTGTAATGTGACCATCAGTGCATGCCTGCCAGATAGCCCTCCTCAGCTTCACAATTGGCACCCGCCACAGACAGGTAAATGTCAATATCATTATTTCCTTGAGTTAGATTATAGCAGCTAGTTTGTCATGTTAATTTGCTGGGCTTTTGTGTCAGCCCTATATGCACAGCAAGATGGCAATTAAGCACGTGATAATAACAGTGGTCTCTTTCTGAAAAATGATGTGGCCATTACATTTCAGAGAGAAAGAGAAAGAGAGTGAGAAAGAGACAGCGAGAAAGAGAGTGAGAGAGAAAGAAAACTAGTCTTGGCTTTAGCAAATCTGTTTTCCTGTCAAAATAAGAATTTGCATGAAATATATTTCCATACAAATATGAAAGAAATGGTCTTTTGTTCCTGGAGCTCACAGCTACCTTTGCTCCAGTAGATATAGCCCTCCCGCCAGAGCCCGCTCATCTGGTTCACATTTGCTCAGCTTTGTCTAATGAAACCCAACCATTTTTAAAAGATGTTGAGTTATGAGCCTATCAATATGTACCATATTCTCTTTGATGTTTTCTTTGTAATGGAAAGCGGTAGGATGTCATGCGTTCAAGTTATTACCTTATTCTTTAAAACTGATCGACAGTGATCTACGTAGCCAGTTTTCAGTTAATCTGTGGCTTTATGTGTCTTGACAGCAAGCAGAATGGCTGCTTTTTTCTTTCTATATGCCCAAAATGTCAGTTTTCCTGTCATCGAGAATTCTACATGAGAATTCTACTTGAAGCCTAGAGCTGACAGGGGAAAAATCTGTCAAATTCAGCTCTGAAATCTACATGACGGCTGTGTATAATCTTACAAGTTGGTGAATAGACTGCTGTATCATTTACAGATATCTCTGAAACCCAGAATGTAATGATACACTTTGAGTCAAGAATGCTTCTTTTCACAGATCAAGCGCCTGTATCTTTTGTTCCTGAGGGCATTATTTGGAGATCCTCTGCAGTCTACAATATCCTAACGATGAGTCAAAGCATTACATTTTATTCATTGTTATATATGATGACTTTATTTAAGCTCGCCTATTTTGTTCACTTTGTATATCAATGAATGCACTAGCAGTCACGCAACAGATTATGTTGTTAAGTTGGCAGATGATGCTGTTGTCCTGAGTTTATTGCATAAAAACACTGACATTGGTATGTACAGTACATGGCGGAGGTTAGGAGGTTTGTGGAATGGTGTGACGATGATCATCTCATTCTGAATATCAATGAAATTGAAGAGATTATCTTTGATCAGAATTCTATGGGGATCATTCACCAGTGATTATTCACAATGCAACCATTGCCCAGGTCCACTCGTACACATATTTGGGGGTCTGTATTGATTGTAATCTGTGTTGGAAAGCCCAAGTAGACAGTGTTTGTATCAGAGCTGAACGGTGCCTTCGGCGTTGACGTATTTGTTCTCGAGAAAAAAGTCATGCTTATGTTCTACCTGACAGTTATTGAGAGCATCCTGTACTATGGGATATTTGTGTGGTTTGGTCATACTAAAAACAAAGATTGTCAAGAGCAAATGATGTGTCAGCATGATGTGCGCAGAGAAAATTCTGTCAGGAAATGGTCGGCCTCAGCAAAAACATGTTCTCATACTCAACCAATCACATGCACACAACAGTAATGGAGCGCCCCTTTTAAAAGCGAGAGTCAAATCTCTTCCATGCTGCTTTTGTCTGTGCTGTGCTTGTTTGTTTCACTACTGCTTGTTCTAAAAAAAAATGGCTGCTCACCCTCCACCACCCTATAGCTTCCACCTGTTGTTTGGATCCGCTTTAATGTACTGGGGGTTATGATATATTTCCTATTAAGTAGGGGAGATGCGTTGTGCTCCGTTTGATAGGAAGTGCATGCTGGTGCGTGCGCTAGAAGTACATAGAAAAAATCCATTCAGTGCCAAACCAAAATAATTGTATATTCATCCATATATTCAATACGTGAGTTGTCCTGACAGAAGGTTATGGGTGTTAGAAAATATTTTCCCCTTCAAACCATATTTGAAGATACCAGAATAAGGCACACAAATAAAATTATTTTAGATCCTTCCCATGTCCTCTATCCTGAGTTCCAGCCTACCAGCAGGCAGACATTATAAGGTTTTCCAGTGCAGGCTAAATATATTTAAGCGCTTATTTATTACAGGAACAGTTTCAACAGATGTGGGCTGACAAGTATGCTGTTGATTGTGTTGTTGTCAATGTGTATTGTGTGCTGTTTATTGTTTTTTATATTGTATTTGTGTGGCAGTGCTGTGTCTAAGACAAATTTCCCTTTGTGACAATAAAGTAAATATAATCTTAATCTCAATGTCTAAAAATCTACAATAATAAACTACTAAAGACAGAGTGAAATTAACTCCTCGCAAGTCCTGCATTGTGTTTTGTCAAGGAAGAGAAACTCAATATCTAGTGAGGTGGATTTTCAATTATTCTTATCAGAATAATATCACCAAAGGTCTGCTATTTTGTATGCATAAGGTTCAAAAGGCTAATTGTGTACACCTGGAAAATGGAGAGAGAGGAGGGATCGGACAGAAACTGCAGTGCGACTGCTCTTATAGCCCCAAACCAGAGGTGGACAATCCAGGGGTCAGTAAGTAAAAGTCCTGCCACATGGTTTTTTTCTACCCATGAACTCAGCCAGCTGATTTGACTAATTAGTTCTACCTCTTGGCAGAAGAGTTATGCTAATTAGTAACAACATACTGGGGAGGAGCTTAACGTTCTGAACCTGGCTGTAATACACTGTAAGTATGGGCCCTGCAAGATCCATATCTTTTTTATATTAGTGCTCTGACAGTTTACTGTGATGAGGTAAGGTCTCCGTGACTACAGACGGACCTCCCAGCTGTTATGTGTAACGAATGACAGTAGTCATGCAATGCTGCGTGTGAGAAATGCCAACGTTTCCATTACGCTGGATCTGGGGGTGGGGGGTATGCGAGGCATGGCTGCACACAGCCCCCGTTTCTGACTAATGTAAACATGTTTCAGTGCGGTGACCTGGCAGATACCATAAATCACCGTAAACTTTAAACAGCTTTCACAGAGGAGCAGACTGCGGCTGTTCCTTCTTCTACATGATTTATTAAAGCGATATGTTATGTACTGTACACTGTCTGAGTCTGTACCCACTTGTATCACTCAGTAGTTGAACCCACCTGCCCTGTCATTAAGGCAACTCACTTATAGTGCAAATAGATGCATCCCAATGGGCTGTGGTGTCTGTGGAAGGCATAGATATTTTAGTTTACTCTCCTTGAGGGACAAGGAAATTATAAATATTTCACCTTGATAGAAAATGCAGTGTTAATGCACAGCAAAAATAGTGGTGTATATTTAATACCCTAGGGTATAGATAATCAAATCTGGACCTCAAATCCAAATCCGGCCCTGGTTTACTTTCTTTCAGATAATTAACTGACCAATTAGTGCTACTTTACACTTGACTCCCAGGTAAAGGGAGGGTGGAAAATACAGCAGTTCTCGGCCCTCAAGAACCGTGAGTTGAATACCAGGGCCATAGGGTGTTCATTTTCACCAGCAGTGTTAAATTTACACCAATATTTTTGCTGTGTGGCTAAGAACATTCAGATTAGACCACTGAAGTCTCTTCACTAACTTTGTTTTATCTCACCAATATCCAGCAACTTCACACAGCCATTGAAGAGGAGTGAGACAACATTCCACAGGCTACAATCAACAACCTGATCAACTCTATATGAAGGAGATGTGTTGCGTGCATGGGACAAATGGGCTGGTGAACTGACTGGTGTCATAAAGTTGTTTTTCCCCTCAAAGCTGGTTTTGATAACTCAGACCCATGTGTACTTATACTCATCTAGCCATACGTATAATTTGTATTGTCTCATAGTAATTTATAGTCAAGTGAGTCCTCATAGAGATACACTGAAATGCAAAAAGGTTGGAAACAGAATCTGACAATAACATATCAAGACTATGGAGATGTTAAAACAACATGGGTTGAAAAGAGCTGGACGTTACTGTACAGCAAACAAACTAATGAAAGAAAGAAAACGAAATAAATACCACTTTATGAATAAAATCTTCATCTGTCCAAAACACACACAGTCCTAATTCTGTTTCTGCACAACTGTTTTGCAGGTATGGGGAATTTCTTGCACTTTGTATTTAGATACTATTGTATTACTTTTTTTTCTAACATTATCTAGCCCCATGTGATGCATGAGATGTAGGTCTTAGGACTTTTAATATTTTGTTCCATATTTTAAATGTAATCACTGCAAGCCCTGGTATGTGTATGTGTGTGTGTGCGTGTGTGCATGCGTACATGAATGTCAAAGCATGTGCTGAGGGCGTGCATCATGAGTGTATGGGGGACATTCAAGTAGGAGAACTCTGAAGGGATACTAAAGTTTACCTTGTGCCCTGTACATAGTAGATTATGCATGGGTTAGCCTCACGGCCTCGGATCGAATCCGGACCGTGGCACAGCCGACTGCGGCCTGTATAGCTCGAAAGGGCGATGCACAATTGGTGCCTGCGTTTTTCAGGGTATGGGAGGATTCAGACGGACAGAGATCTGCGTTTCATCGCTCTTGGGCAACCCCTGATGGGGTCAGGTAAACAAATTGTTTGTCCGCTGGTTTTTAATGTATGGCGCTACCAGACGAAACAGTGCCTCGAACTCACAAATGGACATGCTGAAGTACGTTTTAAAACGGTCATTAAACTACCATTTAAGTTCTTGAATCAACTTTGAGAACTCTCTGTGATCTTTTTGTTTCTGGAGGATGGGATGTATTCAGTATCCACGTCTTTCACTGGTTTTAGTGAGAATATATAAGAAACTCTTTGTCGCTGGTACTAGTTGAGTCCATAGCCCCTTTTCTAGTTCGACAGGTCAGTTTGTTTTGCTTCTCTCTCCATAGCATGAAGTCGTCTTCTCAGCTGTCACCCAACATTCAGAAAAAAATATATAGTATCGTACTTGGCGTGAAAGGTTTGAGTACGTAAAAACACATGCATTTTTTCCGGACTGTCATACTCTATATTCGCATCAGACTTTTACTCTGATGGATCACAGCAGGTTTCAGGCCACGGTTCTGGTAATACTATGTATAGCTTCTACAGGCTATACGTGCCACTTGCCCAGTAAGCTAATCTTTAGCTAAGCATGTTACTATTAATCTTATGAACTCAGAATACATCTTCAGCCAAACATGTTACCATAAATCTTATAATTTCAGACTAAATCTTTAGCCAAGCAGTTTGCTATAAAATCTTTATAATTTCAAAGCAAGAAAAGCAAGCTTAAAAATAAAAAAACATGTGGTCTCACTGAAGAAAAATGTTATTACTCAGATGTAGTCCCTCAAAGATGGGTCTCCCAAAAACTGTATGGAATCTATATCAGTGCTATATCACTCTCTCTGTGACTTTTCACTCCAGGCAAGGGGAGAGAAATGTCCCTTTCTGTCTCCCTGTTCTTTTCCTATAGAGGGGAGAGAAATGTCCCTTTCTGTCTTCCTGTTCTTGTCCTATAGAGCTCTACGGGAAAAAGTCAGGACAAACAACCCTTAAAGGGATCCATCCACATCTACTTCATATCTGGCCACAGAGTGATGGTTTAGGGCTCGTTTGATACCTTAGACCCTTGATGACAGTAACACTTTACATTCATTTGCACTTATACCAGTGTTATTAAATAGTAACAAATTTGGTAACAATACGTTATTACTGAGTAACGTCAATGTAGGTAACATGGAACAGCAGTTAGTGGCATTCTTAATTACACAAGAGTTACCAAATTAGTTACAATTTAACTAAACAAGTATAGGTGCAACTTAATCTAAGGTGTTACCTATATATCTTAACACACAAGCAGGGCGTGATTTAACTCTCAGCTCAGACATTTTCCACTGGCCGGGTTTAATTTGCAATATTATCAGCTTCATATGCACAATAAGGTTGGGAAATTAGCACCCGTCACCCGCCAAATGCGGGTAGATTTCAGAATTGTCGGGTAAATGTATCAAACCTACGCGCCAGAGTGGCGTGTAGCAAAATAGATACAAGCAGGAATAAAAAAAACTTCAGGTTTCTTTCACTGATTGCCTAAACTTGAGACAGAAAAAAAGCGCTTGTTAGAATGTCCCGAGGCGAGCCCACCTTACGCCGTGTTCACAACTCATTCGTTGTTTTTACGTACCATAAATCCTTAAGGCAATCCCCGCCCCCAGAGCAAGGCAGCGCCATAACAGATCTGAGGGAAACAACGAGAAAAAATTGCTTACCGTCTGAACTCCTCGCCAAATAAATTAGCTGGAGTTTTTAAAAAGTCTCCTCTCAGCAGTGGGTGAGCCCAGTAGCCTAATCTTGCACAGTTTCTTAGAGCTAACATTAGTAGCAGAACTTTGTGAGTCTTGGCTCTCAAGTTAAATGGAAGAAATAGCCTAGGTTACTTCCCAAATTAAGCTACGGTATTATGTTATACCTTCGATATAAATATAAATTTTGGACGAAGAATATGTGAATTATTTGCCTAATAAAAAAATTATCAAAAAGAAATTGTCATTTTTATAAAACAAACCTTTCAGACAACAAACCAACCTTTTTCTACGTCTATTTAGCAACGCAGAGTCCAGTGCAACTCATATGCGTTCGAATTACCATAAAGCAATTTTAACAAGCGTCACACAAAAAACTAAAAACTGACCAATACCTTAGCCAATACGCTTTAAGATAAAAGTGATATCTCTGGACAGCTCGCTCTAACGTTAGGCCTACTGCCATCTGTTCGTTCAGAAAAACATATCTAGTATTAGATAATAGATTATATAAAATGTAATACATTTATACACAATGTTTGACTGTTTGACCTGTAATACATGATATCCTTACTATTTTATTAGAGCTACTAAATATGAGCGCATTCTGAAACGTTACTCTAGCGCATGTATTAAAAAAAGGTGTCTGGTAAAATGTGGCATCTACCAGCCACTGTGGCTAGTAGGTCAGAAAGTTAATTTCCCACCCTGTGTACAATGCTCTTACAGTTTTCATCTGGCAACAAAGTTATGCTCGCATAAGTCATAGGTCATGAACCCCCCCCATACATTTGTGAAATGTATTTTAAAAAGTTTAAAAAAAAAATACATTTCAGAAAGCACAGACATAAAATTTTCCCTTACAACATTCAACTGGCTGGCTACCTGCCAGGCATTTCATTTTGCTCTGTTCAGTTAAAATGAAAAATGTAACTACTTAAGTGTCACTGGCTAGCCAGAAATGCCATATGCGGGATCAATGATAATCATTCACGTTAGCTGGATGGCTAGCATAAGTCATACAGTAATATAGCTATAACTGTAATAACGATTACATTTACTAGGCAACACAAGCGCGTAGGCTATCCCAGCCTTTTGTGATGTTCTGAGATGGACCCAAACGCAGACCACAGGAAGCAGGCAAAAACATAGTTTATTCACAGTCCAAAATCAGTAGCCAGGTAATCAGAGTTGAGACGGTACAAAATCGAAATCCAAAAAACTAGTAAAAATAAACGTAGCACGAGTCAAAAAACCAGAAAGTCATGGCAAACAAAACATAAGGAAAAGGCAGGCTCGAAGTCATACAGAAGGGTCGTTTCAAGAATCTCGAATAGCACAAGCTTACAAAAAAGAATCGGCACAATGAATTGATCAATGTTCTGACTGAGATTACAAGTGGAAGGCAGACTATAAACACTAGGGAAGTAATGACACAAAAAGGAATCAAGTGTGTGTGGGAGGAGTAAGGAGCTAGACACAGGTGAACACAATAGGAAACAATAATTCAATAACAAGGGGGAACAGAAGACATGGACTGAAATGCACGCAAACACATTGATAACACACGGCCTGGGATTAGCAGGTAAACGAGTGCACAGCACGAGGGGTGGATTCTGAAAGTGGATACAGCTGAAGAGAGTTTCAGGAATAACAATGAATAGAGCAGAGATAGAAAAGCTAAGGGAGAATGACAGCTGCAGTGCGGAGCAAGAGAGTGATTAGTAATTAAGTGACGTTAGTACAAAATTCTAAATCTACTACGTTAGTAAATGTGATTCGTTAGTTATACATGCACATTAATCTATTAGTTATCATTAGTATATAAATATAAACAGTATTGTTAGTTGGATTAGTATATGTATAATAATAATTAGTTAAGAAGGAAAAAAAACGAGACTTGAAATACAGGGGAAAACCCGCATGTACCGAAATGTGCAAAAACTTTTCTTTTTTTTATATTGGGGAACGTTTACGCAATCATAGAAAAAACTGTTGTGAGAGAAGTCCATAACCATACACTGTGTTCATACCCTAAAATTCTGCATTCTACAAAGTGGCTCATGACGCAAACCAATCGAAGAGATTGAGGTTGGTTTAAACACAGAGCAGATTAGTAGTTTTGTTTTCCTGCTGTAGGAGGTAGTGAAAGGTCTACAGATTGGCAATACGATAGTAACACAGAAGCAAGATCCCAAAAACAACTGCTGGCTGTGATTTAGCTTTTTTTGTGAGCAAATTTGGAAAGCACAACACCACTAATACATAACGACGCATAAGAAAAATAAAACAAACCTGGTTACTCAGTAAAAACTGGCTGGATAGAATGTTAAAATATGTTATGTCGTATTATGATTTTTATGAGGCACATCCTAAAAGTGTAAGGGAATAACTCACAAAAACACACACACACACACACACACACACATTAAAGAATTTTTTTTTTACACGACTGTCTTCAAAACAGTCTCAAAGCACCATAGTGCAGGCCAGCATTTCTATCTGCCTGTCTACTTTGCTTACAAAACTGTGCTGTTTCCAATTAGTCAACTCATTCCTACCGTCGTTAATGACTGTTTTTCGGCCGCGGAAATATCTCACCGCTGGCCGAAACAGGGGCAGATTAATGGTGCAAGAGGACGTGCTAAATTATGAGGAGTGATTTTGGTGAAGCAAACTCCCCATGACTCTAATCTGTGGAATGCTGACTCCCTCAAAGGTCAGTAATTGGGAACATTTTTTTCTCAAACCTGTCCCAGCAGCAGGCCCAAGCTTGCAACAGGGCCTTGAAATTCATCCCCTCGGGTCAGTCGACAACACACAGTCCTTTGGAAACAAATTATTTCTCCTTTTAATGTTAAGGTGGGTAAGCCATTCTTTCAACTCAAATGCACCAGGTTTAGAATAAATAAAGTTATTGTTTTACACCTCTACAGCCAAAAAAACAAGAGAGCAAATAAAGTTATTGTTTTACACCTCTACAGCCAGAAAAACATGAGAATAAATTGGTGTGTTTGTTTAATGGTCAAGGCCACAATGAGCTGTCTCTCCCTTGGAGGAATTTCTCTTCAGCTTAATGTTATAAACCAAAATAAAGAGCAGCTTTGACTGCATATTTAACATTCATACTTTGATATCATGGAGATAGTAATGAGTAAATATAAACAGATAGATCAAATTATATACTGTGAGGCTCATTTCAGTCACTGAAGATTGCAGTTTTACGTGTTTTTAGTAATGCCACGTACTTAGTAAGAGTAGTACTTTGGACTACTCTTTCTGCACAAAACAAAGATCCATGATTACCTGTAGCCTGTTTGTTTTGTATTTTATATCTTTATTAATTCTATGTTTAATGTGTTTTGTTGCTGCTGCTTATAGGGTGAATATCTGACGTTTTGTGGATTTTGTTAATACCTCCATTTCATACGAGCACTGACATATTTCTTTTTCTAATATTAACACAATCTATTTCATGCAGTGGCATATAATCATAAAGGAATGTGATATACCACAACTATGTTTGATATATTGAGTAGGGGGATATTAATGATGTTAGTACAGTGTGCATCTCTATGTACTGTCACTTAAACGGAAATGCTTTGTTAAATTTTCATTTGTTAGACTGATGTTTGTTTTTTTTTGGATTGGTTGGTTAATCAAGGTAATTTAATGTGTAATGTGTAAAGTTATAAATGTTCTGGAGATGTAAAGAACCAACAGGCTATCACACATAAGGCAGAGAGGAAGAGTCCATGTTTCTTGCATTATGACATCTTATCATTAATCTTTGTCAGCCTCTCTCTGTCACCACCATTATATATATAGAGTGTAATGTGTACAGTTATAAATGTTTCTGGAGATGTAAAGAACCAACAGGCTATCACACATAAGGCAGAGAGGGAGGAGTCATGTTTCTTTTTTTATGACATCTCTTAATTAATCTTTGTCAGCCTCCTCTCTCCACCACCATATATATATATAAGAAAAGGTACAGGTTTTCTCTTTCTTCTTCTTCTTCTCTTCTTTATTATTTATTATATTATTTATTGTTCTTCTTCTTATTCTTCTTCTTCTTCTTATTATTATTATTATTATTATTATTATTGTTATTGTTATTATTATTATTATTATTATTATTATTATTATGAATGTATTTATTTATTTTAGCTCAATTGCAGTGACCTTACTGTTTGTGTCAGTGAGTTTTTGCAACACAAATTCTATTACCTTATTATTTTGCTTTACAAATAAGCTGCCTTGTCCTGGGTGACGTGGGTTGTGTGCAGTTTTATACATGACCAATTCTGTGAGTTGCATTTACAGTTTTGCAGTATACAATTGGGGTAAAGGGTCTTGTGAAAGGATATAACCAAAGGGCAGCACCTCACAATTTAGACAGCCCAGTTTATTTTCTCTCTTCTTACGACCTCCCATGTGTCCACACTGTTTATTTGTACATAGCTATGAATGTTTTTTTTGTTTGTTTTTTTTAAAGGAAAAAAATCTTTAAAAAGCTGGGATTTTCATGGAGAATGTTTAATTCTCAATTATTATTTTAATATTGGTTTTGGGGGCAGTTACATTCAAAGATTCTCGCATGAACAATAGGATAGGTTTGTATGACTTCGCCGGGTTCACACTGTGCTGGAAATATTGCCCAAAAATCCTCTTTACATCCATAATCCCCTCAAAGTTCCCATCTGAAAAGGGAAAGATCGAAAGCTGCCATGTTAAACAGCTTACTGCAATTAAAATTTATTTAGGCTTACAAGGACTCCTTTCACTGCTGAATAAATCAGATCAAAATGACAAGCTTCAGGTGGAAGTGTTATTTTCTGTGTGGCTCTCTCTCTCTCCCTCATTATCCACACCCACCTCGACCCATCTCATTAATATGGAGCTGAGTAACGGCTCTCCAGAGACTGGAAACTTCATTCCCGCTCCTACGCAATGCTTGTAATTATGTCATTAAAACAAACTGCAGTTTCCGACCAGCCTTCCATTGAAATGTGGTGACACAATATTCCACTGCTGTTCAAATGAAATAACGGAAGGCTCACGGTATTGGCTGGAAACATTGGGTCTCATTCATGAAACGTGAGCAGGACGAATTTGTACGTAAATTGTTCGTATTAGCAAATTTGACCGTATTTTGACATTCATCAACATTCAGAATGCCGGTAAATGTAACTTCTGGCTGATAATTACAATATTAATTTATTTTTATTTTCTGTTAAATTCACAAGACTAAATGTGGCCTATGAAATAGCTACACATTGCAAACGTAATAAATTACGATTGTAAAAAGCAAACACTTTACGCCTATTAATTCATTGAAGGCTATGAAGCTGTTTAATTAGACCCATAAAGTAGGCTAATGAATGCTCCCAATAGCCTATACTAGTTTTCTAAATTGCAAAAAATCTTGCTGAAATTCTACATGACCTTAAATATGCTAATTAAAACCGACATTTTAACCATTGTAGCTAGCATTGCAATTGTGGTCAACAGCATAATCCAGCTAATGCCAGTGCATCCAGTTCCCCTACAATTTACAAAATGCAAAGCCAGGTGGAGGTAAAGCGGGGTTTTTATGAAATTTCCAACCTGCTCAATATTATCGGTGCCATAGACTGAACACCCCAGTGAACATTTTTGTTGAAAAGTCGGTGAAACGGCGTCTCGAGTTCAGGTGAAAAACAGGGTAAACTTGATTGAAAAGTGAAAGTTTTTTAACCGGTTGGAATGTAGCAGGCAATATCCCGGTAAAACCTGAGCTCAATTCTGGCTTTTGCTCAGTGAGACACGTGTGCACCCTCCTGTGTATATGTCATATTTCCACACAAGCACTTCCCAGGCAGCAACCTTGTCATCACACGTGGCACCACTAACAGAATAGCCTACTTATTGCGCTAGGGTGAGAAAGCCATCACTGGAGCAAGACCTCCAGTGCCCAGCATGCAGGTTGACCTCGTCTTGTTATTATTATTATTTGAGGGATGCTTGAGATGTAGACCAGATAGGTTTATATTGGCACTTAAATTTTTTTTTCTTTTTCAAAATAGGTGACCCACGACACAGTGCTAAAACATTATATGAATTGAACATACTAGGACAAACTATTGAAAGTTCAAATTGTATTGTGCTCCCTAAAGACTATTCAATAGACTATACGATATTTAATCTAAAGCAGAGAGAGAAGTCAACCCAAAAAATTGGAGCCTGTAAAATATTTAATTTGTCCATAATGATGATTTAATTTGTCCATAACTGATTTTTGGTTTAAAAAGGGGCGCTCCATTAGAGGTGTGTGCATGTCATTGGTTGAGTATGGGACGCGTGGTTGCTAGCCGACCATGGTCGGCTATAGCGAGAGGTTTTCCGACAGAACTTCCTCTGCGCACTAATCGTTCGCGACACTCATTGCTGGACACTTTAGTGTCACATGAGTTGAGCAACTAAAATCACAGATGAACTAAATACCTTGTGGTACCAGGAATGTGTAACTTTAAGGGAATGTTTAGATTAATATTAGCTTCATGGTTCATAAACTGTAATATTATACCTAAAATAGTATCTATTTGTGAGAGAGCCTTTGACATTTCACATTTCCTGGAACTCATTGTTCTATTTTGTACAGACACACTTTGGCATAAATGTATTCATTAGCTCAGTTTCCTCTAATATATAGGTGGTTGTACATTTTCACATTCCTGGATGCAGGCCTGGATTTGAATCAGGTCGCAGCAGCAGGCTAGGATGACATTGCTCATAGAACCCACAAAAAGAATATACATGTGGTTTCAAATGAAAGCGCTAAAAGCAAACGCTGACCGAGGACTATTAGACACTATACGTATGGCTTAAAGGGGAGGAGATCATGAATGGAAAAACAAGTATGTTAAAAAGGACCACATGTTCACAGGACTCCATCCAGGGAGGAAACAAAGCCTAAATAACCTTTATTTAAATTAAACTTATGTACAATTTTTGTGCAAACTACCACAAATACTCATGGGACCGATACAGTGCACTCCAAAAGTGTTAGGACAGTGACACATTTTTTGTTGTTTTGGCTCTGTACTCCAGCACACATTGTGTTTGAAATGGAACAGTGACTATGAGGTTAAAGTGCAGACTTTTAAATTGAGGGTTTTTACATTCATATCGGGTGATCATGTAGAAATTGTAACCATTTTTACACATAACCCCCCCAGGGCACCAAAAGTAATTGGACAGTTTAACATAATGTAGAATAAAGTAATCATATTTAATATTTGGTTGCATATCCTTTCAATGCCATGACGTCCTGATGTCTGTGACCCAACAACATCAAAAAACTGTTGATATCTTATTTTCTGGTACTCCTACAAGCGATACTATAACCTCTCTGCATTTAAATGGATCTTTATGGGAATTGGGGGGTGGGACTAGGTTACGCTGTAAATAACACAGGAATAGTTTCGAAACCATGGTTGACTAAATGGCTATAAGTCATCAGGGGTCTGAGGTATCAAACGATACTCAAACAAGTCATCACTCTGCTGCCAAATATGCAGTAGATATGGATGGATCACTTTAAGGGTTATTTCTCCTGACTTATTTTTCCATAGAGTTCAATAGCAAAAAGCAATGTTGTGGCTTATGTTTAGCACAGCAGTTGACCCATTTGTTTTTCTTCGTGAAAATAGTCATTCAGATTTTGGCACAACAGCCACACTCAGTCAATTTGAATTTCAAAAGAATCTTAACTGCGATGACACTAACATTGGAATTTGGAATTTTATGAAAACACATATTTTGCACAATCAATTTTTAATCAAAGTAGTATATGGTTTTTACGATGTACGACATGCAATGGAAAAGTAAAGAGGGAATAAACCTTGCTCTGTTAAATGTGTTTTAAGTTATTAGGTGACATAGTCTTAGCTCACACTTGTGGCTCTGTAGAAGTGATTGATGGCAGTGAACAAAAGCACTTTTTTTCTCTGCATCGATACAGACTCAACTCAGTAATAACAGAGTTTTCTTAATTGGCAACATAAATATGAAAGTGTCAAAGCTTAACCATTGGTGACACATTTTGACATGAGTCATGACCCATGCTGCTGAAGAAATACAAATCCCACTGTTTAAGACAGAGGCCATTTTGTAGGCTAAAATGTATGACTAAAGAGAGTAAAGACCTCTTTTTATTTCAGAATAATGAATGCACTTTTTTTTTTTACATTTAGCAAACACAATCTGATCTCATCTACTTACGTTTCTTTCCCTCTCTTTTTCAAAAGAGGAGTGCTCCTCACTGTGACTTCCTCTGCTCTTTACTGGGGAGGAGATCCAGACAATGTTGTCAATTTACCCACTTGAACAGTGTTTGTCCAATTTTAATTTGAATGAAACCCCCGAGCAGGACTTTGCTTTGTTTTCAAAAGCCTTCATTTGAATGCTGGACTTCACTTCTTGACAAAAGGCGGAATTAATGCAAAGCAAACTCCATCCACCCTACTGTGTCTTAACTTTCAGCAGGTCTTTGTTCTTTCAATGACTTGAGCCAAGTGCTGAAACGAGGGGGCACACGCATGCCTCTTGGATTTTGCGAGTGTGTTTTCCCTGCCACTGTAGGGTACCAAAAAAAAAACAATCCTGGTCTTAATCATTTTCATAAAGCAAATAAGATTGCGGTGAAAATGTTAAAACTCGCAAATCTCTCAGCAATGCGCTTTTCAGACTCGTAATGCCTAACACTCACAGAATTGTACAGTTAAGATGGGCAAATAACCTAAATAAACTGGGCTCACACAACTGGAAGCTGCGCAAACAAAGGATTACGTATGAGATGAAAGGAAGAGGAAACAGGTAATGCAGTAGCTGCATTACTGTACTGAGGCCCGTCTGCTACAGGAAGGCATTCGATCTAGCTGTGATGTGACACATATTTAAATGAGAGTTGATCATTGTGTGTGTGTGTGTGTGTGTGTGTGAGAATGAGAGAGGGATATGTCATTTTTAAGGATAGGATGCAACAAAAGTAAGATATAGGGGATTTTGTTTATGGATTGAAGGCCCATTGAAAGTTTGCCACTATCAAAAATATGTTCACAAATAGTGACGAAAAAATTACAGGGTACAAAAGAAACAGACAAAAAAAATCACTCATCACTCATTCTCCAGATGACTGGTCAGCTCTCCACGGGGGAGTGCTTCCCCACTTTTTTTGTTTTTGTTGTTTTTGTTGTTTTTTTTAAACTACCACGGCGACCACTATCACGTCTGGAGAGAGCTCTGCTCGAGTAGACAAGAGTCCCCCCGGTGACTGTTGCTACTCAACGGCGGCCAGCATTCCGGGGATCGGTGTGCTCTAGCAGTGGCCCTGAGGCCCCTGGCTGCGGCCTGTCCGGCCGGGGCCCCTGCCCCCAGAGAGCTGTGGCAGGGAAACCTGACAGCTCAGGGGCCCTGGCCCGGGGACATGCTGTCACAGACACACAATGGGCCTCGCTGGTACGCCCGGCCATCAATAACGCCCCCCACTCCCTTCTCCCTTCTCCCCACTGCCGGATTAGGAGAGCCAGCAGAACAAAGCGGCGTCCAACAAAAGCCCATGTTAAATTGGGCATTAAATTCAACACTCAGTCACGGGGCAAAGCATTCACCAGGAGTTTATGAAAAATATAAGGGGGGGGGGGGGGGCATGGGAACGGCAAAGAGAGAAGATGTATAACCTATTACATGAGAACTTTTCAAAGTAATCTGCTTTTGACTCTCTGATACAGGCTTCAGCACAAGAATACAGTTTTGTATGAAACTTTGTATGAATTCCCGTACACTTGTGTTGCACTCTACATACCAATGCATGTCTGTGACAGAAATATTGCTTGTTCATGATAAACTGAAAGTGACAGACAGAAGTGCTCGTTAATTAGCGGGCACATTGTTAAGCAGAATTCAACCAGTTTCCTCTCTACATTGCAGTAGCAAAACCTAATGGAGAAACTAGCTGACATTATGTCTACGAAAATGTCTGTTATTGGGTTAAAAAGTTTTTTTTAAGAAAAACGGATTTTGAATGTGTTTTGAGCATTTCTTATACCTTTGATTATGGTGGTTGTGGGCTGAAGGGTCACTCAGAATTGGTCTTTTCAGGTGACTGAATGCTTGAAGCTGTATATTTTAAATAAATCAAGCTTCAGCATGCGGTCGCTCTGGTCAACCTTGTACCACGGCCTTTGCTTTCCTCCTCAAAATGCTTTCTGACCACTGGCTAGGACTTTATTTTACTTTCTGTCAATTCCAACTTGTTGCACAACCACAGTGAAATAACACCAGAACTGGGGTAAATGGGGAGCCATTCATCAGTCTGAACTCTGAACAGGCATCCAAAGCATCGGAATAATTCATTTTACACCCCAACAGTGGGGGTGGAGAGAGAGCGACCAAGAGTGAGAGAGTGTGTCTGTGTACTAGCAAAAAAATACATCTATTTATTTTAAGGGCCAAAGAAAGTTGCAAAATTGTGTCAAAATAAACATTAGATAATAAACTCGGGTGGGTCATTTATTCCCAAATGTAAAACAAAGTAAAATGCCTGGTGCATAAATAAATATCTCATGGTCAGCAGCCCTGTTCTAGAGGGGCTGCCAGGGATTTTATTCCAGATTTATTTATCACCTGCATGTGTGTGTTTGACATGCCCAACACAATTCAACTGACTGTAATTTTCAAATGCAGCATAGACTTTAACCACCCATGTGAAAAAATAGTACACTTGGGCATACTTGAAGTATCATCATTTTAACTTTAATTAGGCTTCGGGTATGCTGAAATACACCAGAATTTTTTTTTTCTGATGGGCAGATAACATTATTTTCACATAAATTCTGACATTAGATAGATACGCACAAAAATGATTATTTTAAGTTTTGTGGAACTCAATTTCCCATGAAACCACTATCACCAGGGTCTGTCAAGTGAGAGAATGGGGAAAATAGCATATTTTGTAATGATATGTTAATTACTAATTGTGACACGTATATATATATATAATACCTGAATGCAAAAATATTTTCCCTTTGAGGCAGATTGATGTATGGGCCTCTGTGTCATTCTCTGTCTCTCCAACATTCAACCTTAAAGGGTTATTTGAGTGCAGTGGTGTTTCTGTTCTCGTATTGATGACGTTGAGGCTGGTGAAATATTCAACTCTGTATCTTTGGGTCAATGATACCGGATAAAACTGCAGATTCGAGAGGCAATGCTTGTTCAGGCAGAGAACTCCACTCATTTTCTGAGCCGCCGCGTTTTCCATTTGCTTTTAGCTGACTTGATCTTTCAGCTAATTACTTGAAAGCAGGTGTGCTTTTGTCTTGTTGTAGCGCACGGATGCTTGCGTGACTGGCGCTGTCAAGTCATGTTCATATTCCAGTTGCCTTGCTGTTCATTGTGTCTTCAGGCTCTGGAACCTGCCTCCTTAATTTCATCCCCACATATGTTGTTACAACTGGTCCAGGATCAGCTTAACAAACCAACAAGATAATTCAAGCTACTATGATAAGAAATCAGAACTGATCCGGGGTCTGTACTTGGGGGGTGGAATCAATGTACTCAGAATTTGTCCATCCATGGAATGGCAATCTACTCAGCTGCCCGTAAACATCTTATCACCTGTCAATCATGTGAGAATCCTGTGTGGGTAGTCCCTGTGGGGGACAAGATAAAATCCTATCCCAGCATATGATTAGACTGTAAATCTCCTGCTATACAGAAGATTTTTTAAGATTGTAGGTGCAGATTTAAAAATAAAAAAATCCAAGATTACAAGATGTTGCTGCCATGTTTTGCTGATGTGAAATTGTGGAGGTAAGTAATAATTACTGAAGACAAAACACTTTTTCCATGAAAAACATTATTAATTTATCGCATGTATTCACATCCACCAAGCATGTACTGTTTGTACAGTAGCATGTAATCAATGAGGCCAGTAATTTCACATATTTACTGTGCCTTTCCTTCTGTAAGCCATTTTTCATTTACTGGAAGAATGGGTCACATTTAATTGATCAGATTGATGTAAAACACTATTTCAAATGAAATAATTTAGTCACTCTTTTTCAAATGAGAATTCCGAACAAATAAAAACAAATTTTAACTAAAATAAAAGTGCAAGATAGATGAAGTTGATAATGGTTTGTACTGATCAGTGCCATACACAAGCGGGCCAAACAGAATCCAAAGTTTCAATTAGAAATTCTCAAATAAAATAAAAAGACAAGGAACCGCAATAGTCCCTTAGGTTATTAGTTACGCTCATCTTTCATGGGAGGAGGAATGGAATATGAAATTCCCTGGATATTAAATCACTCCACCGCTCAGACTTGCCGAATTTATGACTTTATATTGCTTGAATTATGTTCCCGCCTCCAACTGGAGCATGTTTCCAGGATTACTTGCATCCTGTCCAAAATGCTAAAAGTCAGTCATAATAAAGAAAGGGGGGTAAAGTTTTCCCCCACAGTAATACAGGCATTAACAATGTTGAGTTTGTCCCCCTCCAAATTTCACCTGGACGTAGATGAGAGCAGAGAGGTTGCCGTAAACACTCAAATTTATCAGCGTCGTATAAGGGGCCGACGGTGATTTCATCGCAAAACAACCTTTAACAAGCTATGACCTAAAGCAATTTATGGGCTGTTAAGTAAACGCGAGCGGTGCTTTTTGGCGAGCCGGCAGAAGAGGTCACACTGAAAACAGAAAAGCCTGGTCATTAAGGCCAATTTCAGAGATTTTTCTCTCAAGAAACGGCATTCACCCAGTCCAGGGGTGGAGACTCGTCACCGTAATTGAAGTTGAAGTATCAAAGCTCCCGGGAGACTTCAGACACAGACATTGTTCTCTGACTTTTCCCTCATTTCACTGCCACTTATCCTTATGAATAGGCCTCAGAAAACACACTTTGACATATTATTGGTATTTCATACCCAATGTACCTACATATATTTGTTCAATCATATTATGTGTGTGTGTGTGTGTGTGTGTGTGTGTGTGTGTGTGTGTGTGTCTTTCCAAAATTCTATTTTCTTAGAGGAAAACATGAAAAAATAATAATGTCTAATGGGGAAAATATGGCCGTAATCTTCTTATGAAAAAAACTAATGTGAAAACATTCACTTTGTAGTTTGAACATGACATCATATTTATGTAGCAGTTTGTGTAAATCTATCTTTGCCAGCTTGTGTACAGTATTATCAGTAGGTGCTGTAATTTTGTATGGTCTGAAAATATGACTTGATATAAAGCATGTTAGCTCAGCCTGCGCCACCTTGGAGATGCCCTGAGCATGGCTTCATACTTCAAAGACATATCTCATCTACCGCAGACATACCCCCACAACCCTTATAAAAATGTGAGTACAAATCATTTCATAATGACAACACATTGCATATACTGGCACTGCAAATGGAATTGCCTGCTATGTAGTTCTGTGTGTGTGTGTGTGTGTGTGTGTGTGTGTGTGTGTGTGTGTGTGTGTGTGTGTGTGTGTGTGTGTGTTTCCCTTGTGTGTCTTAGAATATAACTATAGTTATTGTAGGTACGAATAGCAAAACATTTGTATATGGAACAGACTTTTGCACAGGGTCTGGCCTTTTTTTTTTTTTTTAGGAGTTCAACTTCAGAGCATCGCCATTGAGTTTGAGCAGCTTTCCTCAGTGAGGCCAGCATGAATGCGTCTGTATCTTTGGGAGTTTCCAAACCAAACCACCCCCCCAAATAATCTGCTTTTTTAATTCATCAAAAGAAAATTCATATCAGATCGACGATAAACATTAAAAAAAAACAGGGACACGTCAAAATAGAGATTGGATCGGGAGATTTCCCAGACATCCCAGGTGTTACGAGACAGAGGGCAAGTTGGGAGTAATTTGCATAAGGACTTTTTTTCATTTTTTTTCAGAATCAAGTTTGCTTGCCTCATGTAAACCAGGCTACAGGTTGGGGAGTGGTCAGTGATCCACACAGCTTTATTAAGGTGCGGTCACGGAAACTGCCAGGGTTGATCTGACACAACGAGACCTTGGGTTCAACCCTCATCTGGAAAAGTGGGGGAGTGCGGCACCGTACACCCTATCCTACAGACTGCCATGTGGGAGCCTTTTCAAAGGAGGAATCTGTCCTTGTTATTGAGCAGTATACAACCCAGCATCGCTCATGCCATCACAGAGAGTGTTATCTGGGGGAAAAAAGATACACACACGTTAACTTATTGAAGGTAAAAGGGAGTACAGAGTGCTGTTGGCCAAAATAGCCTTGGCCAGCTTGAGCCTGATTTCACTTGTCTGTAAGATAAATGTCAGAGATAAGAAATGAAGACTCCCAGCTGCGTTCTGGCCAACGCGGGCGGCGTCCGAAAGTGCGATTGCAATAAAACAACCCAGAGAGTCCTGCGGAGCGGAGAGCGAGCGTCAAGGCTCTACTTTTGGGTTAGCGGATTGGAGATGCTTGTGGGGGTTTTTTCCGAGGGAGGATAAAGGCGAAGCCTCGTACCCGGGCCGTTCCTCGGGCGCTTTGTGAAGGTGCCAAATATGAATCACGGTACTCCGGATGCCGGACGGGCTCTTCCTGTGTTGCTAAGAGAGCCCCTGAGAGCACAACGGCACAGGGAAAGCAGGGCTTTAAGTGCTGGGGATGCCCTGTACGGCGCAGCGCGTTAGATATGACTCTCTGCTCTATTCCTCCCCGCTGCCTGGGTGGTCCCTGCGTCACATTTTTATACAGCCAGCCTATTAGCGCCGCTGGCCGGTGATTTATGTAGCTGTCACCCCTCGACTCCATCAGCTACATCAGCAGCAGTGAATTGTGGGCACGGTGGCCAAGCTAGAGCTCCGGGCCTCTTATATCGTGACTAAAGTAAACTGCCCTCGGAGCGGAGAGGGGTGGGGGGAGAGAGAAAAAATACAGTAGAAAAAACAAAAGCTCCACATACCACCCACCTCTCCCTGTAGATTTCCAGAAGAAGAATTTCCTTTAATGGCCTCTTCTTGGCTGAAAGGGAGGGAAGCCAAGACCTGGGTTGACTCTAGGTATCTTTTAAGCGAGGCCTTCACGGTTGAGGAGAAGACAAACAGCGAGATCTGCGCAACGGGCTATTGTTTATTTTCTTGCTACACTCATTGCTGAGGACTGCTTCCTCCCTTGCACTCAGGATCAGAGTGGTCCAGTGTCCTTACAGGCATACTGCAGCCAGGCAACTTTCCATTCCACCTGCACTACATTTAAACGTCTTTCTTTTTTTTTCTTCCCATAGAGTGAAAGTACTTCATCTGTTTATGTCTAGCAAGACCAGGGGAGTCCAATCTTATCCAAAATGGGCCGGGGTGGGAGTAGATTTCTGTCTCAGCCCAGGGCTATACTCATCAAGGTTTTGATTGAAGACCGCGATTAGTTAATTAGTTGAATCAGGTGTCCTAGTGCTGGGCAAAAACAAAAACATGCAGCCACACCAGGCCTTTTTAGATACGATTGGACACCCATAAACAACACAGCCACTTTGCAAAGAAGAGACAAGACTCACATATAAAACGCTGTAAATACTCGAGCTAATCATCGCCCCGGTTGACACGCTTTCCAACAGCGAACTTAAACAGTGTATTGTCCAGATGGCCAATAGGGAGTGGATGTGATGCTAATAACCACTCTCAGTGTTACTGACACACAAAATGTGTATGGCTTGGGGTTTTTTATCTTAGCGATAGAGGTTTCCCTTGCTAGCATCATTGTCTTTGTACAGTTTTAGATGCAAGTGTCTGGAACTTGATTTATTCTTTTTTACAGGGTTACTTGATTCATTATGAATCATGACTTTTAGGAAGAAGGAGTGCCCTTACTGAAACCTTGTAAAAATGAAGTTTCCATTCTCAAACTTTTTACAAGTACACAGTTAACAGACTGTAATGACTTTGTTGCAAGTGTCATGGACTTATTTACTTTTGTTTGGAGTTGTTGGGTAGTAACCTACCACTCAGTACATTGCTTTGACATAGAGAGAAAAAAACACAAAAATGTGAACGTAAGGTACAAATGTAAATACGTACAAATGAGAAAATAATGTTTTTTTACTTTTTAGTTTTTTAAAAAAAGTGCACAATAAAAAGAAGTACTACGAAAAATTATGTTAACATTGATGATGCTCAAAAAATAAAAGACGACAATTTCTTTTTTTTTGGAAATAAGAAGCCCCGCAAAAAAAAAGTTTAGTTGTTTTCTAAAACCTCTTTACGTCTCAGAGCCGATCATCAGATAGAGTCCTAATCACTTTAATCCTAACATTAGTGTAAAAAATTTCAATAAGCTATACATTTTTCTTCACATTTTTAAAACACATTTTTCATTGCGCCAATGAGAATTGTGTTAGAAAGGTAAAAAATGCTATACTATATGGA